>BJCM01151925.1:0-13296 GCA_018326385.1 Flaveria bidentis
TGTTGTAAAACCAATCGAGAATACGAACGCGGAATATTAACAATACAAAGATGATACAAACAAGAATAAAGCCGTGAACAAGAACTTTCAAATGATTATTATGATTAGAATGATTTCGGATCTCTTTACCAATTACAAATCTCCCTTATTTATAGTGTTTAACTAACTATAACTAACACTCAACAAATATTGAGAATTTACATTAAACACCCTATACTATATCTTCCGAACGGAAATAACCCTTTGGAAGATTTCCTTCGGAAGAAACACATACTTCGGAAGAACTCCAAAGTACACTTCAAATCTCTTCCGAAGCAAACATAACCTTCGGAAGATATCAACTTGGCTTCAGAAGAACTATGTTAAGCTTCGGAAGAAACTTAACTTCGTAAGTTTCACTTGTTTTGGCTTTTAATATCTCACAATTACTAGTAAATGAAGGTGGAAACCCTACAAAGTGTAAAGCCTCTCAACTCACACACACGCGCGCGCTGTGAGTACAGTGTGACGTTTAAATAATGCACTTTACACTTTACACTTTACACTTTAAAGTTGGTGTAAGGTTGGTTTTGATGACATCATCATGAGACAATAACAAAGAGCAAGCTTGATGTTGATGACATTATCACCTAGGTCAATAGCAAGGCTGTTATTGGAGATAAAAGTTCATATCGATGACGTCACCGATTTGCTACCAAACAACAAACGTGTGATTGATGATGTTATCACTCAGGTTAGAACCAAACATGTTGCCAACAACCAAGGTCGCTATCGATTACGTCGTAGGTACTACTCCTAAGTTGTGTGTGAGTTGTTACTGTTAATGAGCGTAGTTCGTACCGATCAGTTTTAACAGACTATGCTAAAACATTAACACTAAAGTTTCAGTCAAGACTCAATTGAACATAATAAATTTAATTGAAGATGTAATTTATATTTTTGTTTAATTATTGATCAGGTTGTTTTGTCAATGTTTTAGTATAAATAGTAAGATGAGCGCTAAACGCAAGATACACCAGAATTCGCTTGTAAATACACACAAAACAGCTTCTAGCAATTTGTATATCTTCTTCCTACTCTTCTTTTATCAAAATAATTTTAGGTACTTGTGTTTACGTGACATTACATACTTCTGTTGTTGTTGTACCCAACGATCATTTTGGGAGATTTGAAATTCATTTGAAAAGACTCATACTAAACAAAAACCCTTAACCACAAATACCCATTTTTACTTACCGTTCATCATCATCTTCTTGTATTTTACTTTCTTTCAGTTGTAAAATTATTGTATTATATTACTTCCCATTTGTTTTGTGTATTAGTATTGTATAAGAATATTTTATAACACCAGTTGATAGTATTTCTAGAAAAGAAATTCACAAAGCAAAACTCATTAATAATATTATATCTTTCCATTCAACTACTTAGCACTTAAAATATCAGGTGATGACCGTTCTAGCATTTGGAAGGGACAGGACTAAGGGTACAAACCAGTGGAGTCTTTCTTAAATTCCTTAAGATAGCTCGTTGAAATTTTAAATCAAGTTGAGTTTCAATGAGCTCGATCAAGCCCAAATTGGAGGTCATTTAATAAATAAGCTCGATTCTAATCTTTGCATACGAGATTGACTAGGCTCATAAATCTAAAATCACATACGGTTATAAATATATAATAGTGCGTAGCTTTTACAATAAACATATGCTTACATTTTTTATTAACATATATTTATATGTATTTAAAATTACATATATAATGTAGAAAACTTGAAACCACTTTCATGAAGATCACTTTCAAATCGAAATTATTTGATGGTTCACCCAAATAGTTCAATCGGATATAACTCAGACGAGATCAATAACTAGTATGTATTATTATGTTATTTTTGTGAACTAGAAGAAGAAGAATTCGAGAGAGTGATATTGCAATTTGATTTCAAGGAGAGTCCAAGAAACTGTCTTTTGGTAGTTTTTATTTTTAGTTTAAATTGACAAAAAATTTGCTTTTTTTCCACTTGGATTTCATATGTGGAATTCTAGAAAAATAATTTTAAATGTATTTTTTAATAAAGTTATTTTTACGAAAATAAAAATGCATTTTGGAAATTTAGTTTCACCCCCGGGAGCTCCCCGCCTCTGGACCCCGCTACCAGGGGCGCTGCCTTCAGACCCCCACCAAGAGAGTGTTGCCCCCTTGGAACCCTAAAAAGATTTGCGATATCGAAAATCATAAGAAAGTCAAACAAGCGTGCACTTCGCAACTCTTGACTTGTTTGATGGATATTATGATTATATTTGTCATTAATCAATCTAATTATACTAGAATATCTAACATATAATTACTATAAGTATTTTTTTATTAAAAGAATAAGAGGAGAAATAGTGATATACCAGCTGGAGCATCAATTTACAAGGATTTTATGCATTTTTTCTTCTAACATGTAGGTGACTGAATTCTTATTCTTAATAAAAAAATAAAAACATATGCCAACGGTCGATATAGTACAAGTTTCTTGATGTTACAAAGTAAAAGTCTTATATACGCTTGCTGGCTATAGTAACGTGTAGGTGATATGCCTAGGTCACCCACTACGTTCATCATCTTCGGGTTTAGATAATGTATTAGAGTGTGATTAATGTAATTTAAAAAAAAAAAAACCATGTTACACATCTTTAGCACATCCACTTGTTTTCATGAAAATAAAACACGATTGCTATCGAAAACAAAGTTTTTTACATAGATAATTTTAGAAGTACAAAAGAAACTCGGTTACCTAGTACTGAAACACCAGGTTGTATTTAGCGATATGATACCCAATTAGTTTTAAAAACCAGATAATATTGTGAGGCGAGATTAAACAATACAGAACTTATTATCATATACGAGCCAAGTTTCTTTGACTTGTATAATATGTTTATCTGAACCCATCGACATGTTATCCAGACTGTTTTTTCATAAACTTCGGGTTATACTAGGAGGGACTTGTATACGTATTTATAGTATCAAAAAACCAATATAATTAAGGGATACACACGATTACATGCAAAATTGCTTAGACAAATTGTTTGGTATAAAAGTTGTTGATTATTAAAAGCAAAAGACTTTTATGTGTATAAGAAAACATTCAATAATAATCTTGCACATGTAATCACACATAATGTCGAAGTTGTGCCTTGTACGACTCATTCTCGTTGCTTTCACACATCAATCACATTCCTCAATTCTCCAATGTATACAAATTTCATTCCTTTGCCATCATTTCTTCTTCAAACTTCAAAAACATCATGACAGGCGAAGAATTTGATGAATCAGAAGTTACTTTTGTCGAGATTGAAGCACAAAACACACAAGAGAATCACAACAAATGGCAACATTACAAGTTAAACACCAAAGGCAAGAAGAAACCAAAAAAACATTCAATTCCAATCAGTATTCCAAATAGCATATCGCGTGTTGGATATGTAGAATCTGATTTGTTTGAAGATGATTATGAATATGAGCGAATAGTGCCACCACATATAATATTGGGGCGACGATTTGCAAGAAAAGTAGCATTTTCAATTTGTACAGGATGTGGAAAGACTTCAAAAGGAAAGGAATTGATTCAAGTGAGGGATTTGATCTTTAGGTTCATGGGTTATCTTGAAATTTGAAGGTTTTGTGTTCATCTTTTTATGAAGATCTTGAAAGTGATTTTAGTTTCATTGTTTAATTCAAAATCAATTATTATTATTTTCTTATTAGATGGTAGTTTTGACGCCTGCATTGTACTTTTGCTCTCTACACATTTGTGTTTGTTGTTGGAGAGTTGTTTGGTTGCATGTTTGTTAAGTATATGATGTATATTATGTGCATATAATGCGTGATTTTATGTTATGTATTAGCCCCTTGTGTAACAAAAAGAATGTAACCATTTATTTTAGGGGTTAAATGAGTCATATTCATAAACACGTGTCTAGAGATCATATCATACATTGAACTCGAACACGTTGGTTTACATGAGCTAAAATTGTTTCGTAAACACGTGTCTAGAAATTATATCATACACTGAACTCAAACAAGTTGGTTTACATGAGCTAAAATTGTGTTTTATATATTTTACTACATATTAATACCCTAAAAGTTACAAATTTACAACTAAGAATGCAAATATTATAAAATATATACATTTAAAGTTTTAAACTATAAAACTCAATACTAAGTTCTCCTTTATTTTTCATATCTTTCTAATTTGATTAAATGATAATTACGAGAACACATGTCAACAACATATTATTTTTCATCTAACTTTTACTACTTCTTCTATTATTAAATATTTATATTAATTACTAACTATATAATTTAATTTTTTTCCGATCTAGAATAGTTTTATGAAAATGCTCTTTTTATTAATGTTATTCTAAAGAAATATTTTTTATAAAACAAGAAAATTTTCTAACACATCTAATGTTTTTTTTTGAAATATAAAGTATTTTAAAATTGATGTTTTATAAACAAAATAATTAAAGTTGGAGTTATAATAAGAAAAAAAATTAAAATGGTTTGTTTTGAAATAAAATCATAAATTAATTTGAAATAAAAATTATAAAAATTAAAAAGTTGATATCTTATTTTAAATAATGTTTTATTATTAATACATTTTCTTTTTAATTAATATTTTTTTATTCACCCCGTGTAATAAACGAGTTATTATAGCTAGTCTCATCACAAATTACAAACCCATTTTAAGTCACCACATAAAACATATTTTAAAAGAAATAAATATAAACTATAACGGGTCAACCACAAACCAGTCAAGTCACTCCAAACATGACTTGTTTAACTAAACGTATTATCAGGTTCAACAAAAACCTGAGCCAAACCCATTTAATCAAACCCCAAACTCACAAATTTCATGATTCGTACCATTGTATCACAAATCCACTCCTAATTTCTTCATCCATTGGGTTAATACTTCTATTGTATGAACAAATATACAAGAATATTATTATAGGTCAAAGAAAAAAAAACGTGTAACAGCAACCACATAACGGTCAAAGAACGGGTTTAACGGTAAGCCATATTTTTTGCATCTTAATTTGTTAACACCTTGAATTCTTCTCATCCTTTCCATCACCCTCTAAAAAGGGTAACTGGCATCATTCTTTCTCTTACGTTTTGTGATCAAAATCTCTAGGTATGTTATCGATCGGAAGCTTTCGACAGGTTCTTCGATCCATGATTATGTTTTGTATACGCCGTTAGTGATATATATTAGATAGCTAGATTAATATATCGCGTCTCAGTTTCTTATTTTTCGTCTCCTTACATTGGTTTGTTTTAAGATCTTATCGGTATTTTCTGCGTATGATTGTGATTATTGCCAATGTTCCGGTTTCATATATATATCGATGATTTTGATTGATCTCAAGTCTTGTATAGCGATATACTAATTTTCTAATGCTAGTTTCTAAAAACTTTAGTTTCTTTTTACAAAAATATTTATAGTGAAACTACTGGTAGAGTTTAAAAGATTAAAATAAGACTGCATACACTACTGTAAAAAGTTTTTTTTTCTTTTTTGATGTGTACAGCTAGTCAATCAAAACAATTTATATTTGATATAAAATTAAATACATAGTTTTATAACCTTGTTTGGTTTTTGTATCTATATTTTTATATAAACTTTAGTTAACATAGAGAGTATTTTGCTCTCCAACATGTATATTGGTCATTATACATCATATTTTCTTGACAAAAACAAATTTTCTTAATCTTTTTAATCTGAGTTTAAGCATGATTGCATCTTTTTATAATCTTTATTTTAATCACATATTCATCATTCAGTTTCTAAAAGCTCAAATTTATGTATGTTTATTTATAGGGTAGACATGATTGAACAAACATATCATCCAACTGTTTCCCAAAAGCTAGCTGCAGGGGGTCTCCTTGCATCAACCATGACACAGTTTCATGGTTATGACCAATTTCGCAACATAGGCTACACGAATGCCGCATTTCAGCACCCGATGCAGCGACAACCCAAGCTTCCGCTTGTGCTTGAACCATCTCCTGTATGTGTTCAAGCCCCAGCGGAAAAAGGGTTGTCAGGGTTCGCCATAGATTTCCTTATGGGTGGAGTGTCTGCAGCCGTTTCGAAAACGGCTGCAGCCCCGATTGAACGTGTCAAGCTCTTGATCCAGAACCAGGATGAGATGATCAAGGCGGGTCGGTTGTCTCAACCTTACAAAGGAATCGGTGAATGTTTCGCTCGAACTATTAAAGAAGAAGGTGTTATTTCATTGTGGAGAGGAAACACTGCTAATGTCATTCGTTACTTCCCAACACAGGCTAGTAACAAAAGTTTTGATATCATATGTTTGATTAACTAATTATGCGCTAAAAGAGATTACAGTCTAACAGTATTAGAGTATGTAATAATAGTGTTCGTTCGTAAGTGATTGAGGATTCTGATCTTGTGATGGAAACTAGTGTAAATTTAGAGAATGAGTGAATTACTGTTCTAAAAAATTAACTTCTAGAACAGTTAATTCTCACATTCACTAATCATGCGCCTAAATTTACACATTTGTCCATCATAAGACTTGATACCTCAAAACCACTAATGCCTATTTATTCTACAAAAAGTAATAACTAATGATGTGATTTTTTGAAACGTAGGCTTTGAATTTTGCATTCAAAGATTACTTCAAGAAGCTTTTCAACAAAAAGAAAGATGTAGATGGGTACTGGCCATGGTTCGCAGGAAATTTAGCATCTGGGGGTGCTGCAGGTGCTTGTTCTCTGTTTTTCGTCTATTCACTCGATTATGCGAGGACCCGTTTGGCGAATGATGCTAAGGCTGCGAAGAAAGGCGATGGAGGAAGGCAGTTCAACGGTTTGGTTGATGTTTACAAAAAGACACTAGCCACTGATGGTATCGCGGGGCTTTATCGAGGGTTTACCATTTCATGTGTTGGTATTATCGTCTATCGTGGCTTGTACTTTGGTTTATACGATTCTTTGAAGCCCGTCGTTCTCACGGGAAGTTTGCAGGTAACTGACCATCAACATAGAAACAAACAAACATACGCAACAAAAATCCAACTGATACAATAGGGTCTCATCTTACTTTTATATCATGTGAAACTAGACTAGTTACATTAAAAATAGTTTTCAATGAGATATTCAGGTAGTTAAATGGTGTACCATACAACTAAAAGGTTAAATGTTTAAATTCTATGAGGTACGTGTTTACTCAAAAAAATCTGTCAAAAAAGAACTACTGAAGAAAAAAAAAGCTTATGTTTTAATCAATGGTAACAAAATTCATATCCTAGATAAACTATGGTGCAAAACTTTCACACAAATTAATAACATTAGGTGGTGATGATTGTTTGAATTGGGGTGCATTTGCAGGATAATTTCTTTGCAAGTTTTGCACTTGGTTGGCTGATCACGAATGGCGCTGGGGTTGCATCGTACCCAATTGACACCGTAAGAAGAAGAATGATGATGACATCTGGTCAAGCCGTTAAGTACAAGGGTTCAATGGATGCATTCACTCAGATCTTGAAGAATGAGGGGCCTAAGTCTCTGTTCAAGGGTGCGACCGCCAACATTCTTCGAGCCATTGCTGGCGCCGGTGTGCTCTCCGGTTACGACAAACTGCAGCTGCTCATCTTTGGCAAGAAGTATGGATCAGGTGGTGGTTAAACAATGCTCTAGACTACTTGATCTTATGGGAACTTTTTCCTAAACTATGGTGACGAAAAGTTATGAGCTTTTTATAATATTTTTTCTGGTTTTATTATGTTTAGTAGTAATAATGATTGGTTGGCACTACTATATAAATGACTATTATTGAATGTTTTCACTCAAAACGTGTTTGTTGAGTATTTTATCTTGAAATTTGGTATTGTACCTTTTTGTTTTGTGGAATGGTTATTGGATATTTATGAAAAGAATTTTGTATTTATCGAGATTATTTATAATGAGTGAGACATAAGTTGGGGAAGATGTTTTTTTTTCATGCATGTTTTGGTCTTAATCAAGTTTTATCACGACAAATTGTATGAATTTCATGTTACTTCTCCGTAACTATTGAAGTCGTGGATGTAAATTAATCAAGGATCAAGTAAAACTACTAAAGTCCGGAGGCAAACAAGCAAATATTAGCTTTACAAAGAACCAATTGTAAGTACAAAACTATAAAAATCGTACAAGCATTTTTTTGTTTTTGCTTTATATGTGATATATTTAGTGATTATGTAACCACTTATGCAACTCTTCCTTGCTCTCATGACATATTAATAAGCAATACATTATACAAATTTTATTATTTTTTTAGATCGAGTGTGTAAAGGATTTTATTAGAAATTCTATCCACGTGTGTTATGAGGAGCTCTATTCACGTATCCTAACGGTTACATTTCATCTCTGATACGCCTCACGCCACCTCCAATAGCGTCTCGGCTGACCAGATTGAATTCTAGCCACCGGCTGAAATCTAGCTAAGATAAAACCTTGGCGATTGAAATCTAGCCGACAAACTACGTGACATGTCAAAGAATATCTATTTTTGAGGTGCGATCATGTACAACAAATAAACCCCTAACCGAAACCAAGTCAAAACCCCAAACACAAAAATGTCCCTCCGTCAACTCAGCCGTACACTAACCACCACCGCCACCGCCACCGCCACCGCCACCGCCACCGGCAAACTCCCAATACTCCACAACTCCACCACCACCACCACCACCTCCGGCGACACCGTTACTCTTCAACTACTCGCATGGGGCAGAGGCTCCTCTGGCCAACTCGGCAACGGCAAAGAAGACTCCCAAATCTACCCTTCTCCCATTTCATCAATCCTCCTTCCTTCTAACTCTTATCGTTTATCTTCATCCTCCACTACATCCCTCAATAATAATGATAATGATAATGATAATGACAACAAGCAGTTGGAAATTGGAATTGCTTGTGGATTGTTTCATTCTGCGGTGCTAATTGACGAGAGGTTGTGGATTTGGGGCAAAGGCGACGGTGGTCGCCTAGGGTTTGGTGATGAAACCACCGTGTTCCGACCGACTGTGAACCCTAATTTGGAAGCTGTTCGGAGTGTTGCTCTTGGTGGACTTCACTCCGTCGCGCTTGATTCCGGTGGTCGAGTGTTCACATGGTCAGTTATTTTGTCCTTAATATTTAACTGATGGAAATTGTTCTGATTCTGTGATCCTGTGAGCTGTTAATCTGCTAATGAACAACATCAAATTGGATCTAGTTTTCACCTCTGAGTTGTTTTGTTGAATCTATGGTAATTTGAATCGGAAATTATTGCTCTCATTTTTCATATATGATCTGATCATGATCAGTTTTGCATTGGATGGGCTCGATTGTATATACATGATCAGAATAACATTGCAAGGTTTAGACTAAAGCTCTATATGTTAAGAGGTCTTGAAGTGAATGCCCAAATGCCTTATGGTATCAGTGTAGATTAGGATTAGTGAATGGTCCATTTTGAGCTAGTGAGTCCTTGGGTTAAAATGTGCGCATCAGGAGCGAGTAATGCGATGATGCAATGATTAGGCTTTGGTAGGCTTTTCAAAATGAATTTGCTGCAACACAATTTGAATGGTTCTTATTATTTATTATACGAATATAAATTCCGGATCATAAGACATTGAAAAATCGGGGTGCTACAGAAATCTTTAACGTGTTCATGTGGTAATCTTAAATAGTATTGGTCATTTGTGTTTTGGTACGCTCAATAAACTTTTGCCTCTAGAATAGAGTAAGAAAAATATAGTTATCAGAAGTTTTCTGAGGCCCCAAAAAGACCCTTCCAATGTAAATGTTACCCTTTTTTATCTTTTTTTAGAATGGCTGACTCACACAGCCTCTAAACTCACTTATAAATCTACACAAATGTCCACCATGGGACTAAAACCTTCAACCACCTTGGAAGGAACACCTTCACTTTCACTACACACATTGATACTGCTAGGCTACAAGCCAGTCGGTACATGTTGCATTCAAATAATGCTATGTTTGCGGTTTTTAATGAAGTTTACAGGGGTTATGGTGGGTTTGGTGCTCTTGGCCATTCGGTTTATACCAGAGAACTCCTTCCCAAAAGAGTAGAAGGCACTTGGGAGGGCAAAATTAGTCAAATTGCAACTAGTGGCACACATACTGCTGCTATCACTGAAGAAGGTGTAGTCCCTTTTTCCAACCTATTATTTTATCAAATAGTTTCTCATGTTACAATTGTAACATTAACAGTTCTTATTTTGGCCACTGACATTTTATTAAAATACCATTTGTGTTGTTATATACATGGTCTATGTAGGTCAACTGTATACTTGGGGAAGAGATGAAGGGGAAGGCAGACTTGGGCTTGGTCCTAATCGTGGCCCAAATGAAGCTGGCGGACTTAGTATACCTACCAAAGTGAAAGCATTACCAGTGCCTGTTGTTTCTGTTGCATGTGGTGGGTTTTTTACAACGGTTATCACCAATGATGGCCATTTGTGGAGCTGGGGTGGTACGAAATTTCTCCAATTTTTCCGAAATATTAATCTGCGAAAAAAAAAGAAAAGAAACTGGTGAATGAGTAGAATTGTTAGCCCTTAGGCCTTAACATCTTTCTGTGGCAGCAAATTCAAACAATGAACTTGGAAGAGGTAATCGGGTGGGTGGTTGGAAGCCTCAACCTATTCCTGGTTTGGAGGGCGTTTGTGTCATTCAAATAGCTAGTGGTGGATATCATTCTCTTGCTTTAACTGGTATGGCAAATCCAAATCTATCAGATTTTTGCTAATGGTAGAATTTTAGTTTGCTTATGAAAAACTGATATTATTCTGTTTTATAATTTTAAAGATGAAGGTCGAGTATTATCCTGGGGCTATGGTGGACATGGGCAGTTGGGACACTTTTCTACACAAAATCAACCTGTTCCAACAGTTATCGAGTCTCTAGCTTCTGAAAAAGTTGTTTATATTTCTTGTGGTGGATCTTCATCGGCTGCTGTAACCAGTACGTTTTGAATTAAACGATATAGGAGGTTGTATGTTAAAGATTAGGCTTTGCTAGATTTTTCGATTTTTAACCCATTCGACTGGTGTCCCTTCTTAGCTGAACTTTTTATATTGATCTGTTTGAAATAAAAAGGCAACCCATAATAAGTAAGCTGGTTAAATTTGCCCCATCTACGAATACCCTTAAAAGAAGCTTTGTTACTCGAGATCAAGGGGGCATTTTAGTACCAACTTTTAGTTTATGTTACATTAATCATTGATATATCAAGGGATACAAGAATGGAAAAACCACAAATCAATAGTCACCTTAATATATGATTGAAAACTCTAAAAGTTTAAGTTTTTTAATAGTGATTCTCCAAATATAGAAACTCATTATTCATCGAATGAGATATGGTAGGTTAAACAAAATGTATAGAAAGGTGATATATTTAGTTAAAATGATAGAGATGGAGATTCTACTATGTATGCCATAAGGTACGTAAGCTGATTTTCTTTGCAGATGAGGGTAAGCTGTACATGTGGGGAAATGCAAAGGATGGTCAGCTAGGCGTCCCAGGTCTGCCAGAGATTCAACCATTTCCAATAGAAGTAAAGTTTCTTAAGGATGATGACGGTTTGGGGTCCCATGATGTTGTCGCAGTTGCCATTGGTGCATCACATGCTCTTTGCTTGGTTTCAAGGTCAAATGATTCATGATCAGCTCAAGAATGTTGTTTTATATCACCTCATCATTGTTCTATTCTATTTTGTACTTATATTATCCCTTGCATTGGGACACTTCCAGTAGAAAATAATCCCTGTTAGAACTTGATTTCTCTTAGGGTGGTTTTTGGCTCGGTTAATCTCACAATTTCAAAATATCTTGAACACGTGATATGATATCTGTGGTTAACCTTGTTTCGGTAGAGGTCATTCGTTATCAGCAATGTTTGAGGTTCACTTTACACACATTTTAAAGAGTAATAAGGGGAAATGATGTATGTTGTCAGTATGGTTGTGAATGAATCAAACAAAAATGGAAGAAGTTACTTTTGTGTAACACTTTGTATATTTTTTGTTTGTGTAAATAACTTTGTTTGTAAGTATTTATGTTTATTTGTTATGATTTATGAATGATCGAAACAATAAAATGGTTAAAATTTAACAAACAGAATGAACAAAGTAAAGTAACTGCGCTCAAACTTCGAGACTTGGTGGAAGTTTGAAAAAAGGGGTGTGCCTATGTCGTAAACATTGGTAAAAAGTGATTTATATGTTACATAGTCTACAATGTTATTTTATCATGTATTATTTATGTATAAGAGCCATTAACAAATTCTAAAAACACTTAAAAACATATCTCATCATCTATCACATCACAAAAACACTCATTTTCCAAAAGGATTAGAAATCCACTCAATAAGCAACACCAAAATCTCCAAAAAATCTGTCACTTCATCACTATATTTTTAAATTTTTAACCACCCATTTATTTCTATCTCTAATTATTTTAAAGTATATAATACAAGGGGGGCACACATCAAATACTTTCACTCGTAATTATGAAAGAACTTGAATCAAAAATTCACATTTAAAAACAGCTTCCACAATAATAATAGAAAACAAACATCTATTGTCATCTAGGATAAAAATAAGAAAAAACCCCTCTATTAGGGATAGTCTTAAGTGACAACAACAAGTATGATACCGAGGCTTACCAGCATAAGATATTTCCCATCGCACTGTAAACAAACAAGAACTAGTGTTTTTCTCGCGAATTGTAGTGGCTCGGATATAATATTTTTTGAAACGTATGTGGAAATAAATAAATCTTAACAGTGTATTCAAAATATAAAAAACAACTACGATGCATTAAAAAGAACTAAAAATCCATTATACTTGTACACAGATTTTCACTATGCGTTGTGGGACTTGGTTTCAAATAGAATTTATATTAAAGTGTACATAGAAATAATCACGTTGTAATAGTATATTTGTTATTTCTAGAAATAAATATGTTGCGTAAGAATAAATAATACATTTTATTTGTCACGGATTAGTTTCGAGGGAAACTTACATGTAAATATAGAAAAAGTAAACATGTGATATATATTTAAAATTTAAAAACAATATTATTACTTTAAAGTTATAAAAAAACAAAATACAATACATTTTAGTTATAATAATAAAATAAAATATAGAGTCTAATGAAGAGGCTGATGCAACCTAAACATCTTTAGTCTTTCCTGCATGCTGCACAAGTGCATTGAAGTAGAATGCTTTGGAAGTTTCACA
>BJCM01151926.1:0-10552 GCA_018326385.1 Flaveria bidentis
TAAACTTAGGGCTTTTAATCCCTAAGTGAAACCGAGTGTTTTGGTGTGTGTAACTTACGTGTTCGAGTTCGAATTAATGGTTTTAGATTGTAAAACGAGTCGCGGCTATGTCAAGACCGGTTCAAGTTGCAAATGTTGACAATAATCAAATTCGTGTTGCACAAGGCTTCCAAGGATCTTGGTGAGCAAAAGCCCTTTATCAATTTCAAGTCTTGAAGTCCGGAGGGTGGCGTTCGAGTGTAGAGCAGGTCGCGATGAAATGGTTGATTGGATCGATTTGTTTGTGTGTTTTCAGGTGGAATTGTGAGTTGTTAACGTTTAGGAAGACTTGGATGATTGTTTAGGTTAGTTTAATTAGATTATTATTAGGATTTATTGCCCAAATTGCTATGGATTTTAAAGTGCTTTGGTTATACATTCGATTAGGTGGTAACTGATGTTTTAACTTTGATTAAATGGTGTAATTAAGTTCAGATTGTGTTCTAGAACAGTTTGGGGACGACTTTAGATCATGAATTTACAAGATTTGTGGGTTTTGGGGTGGCCGGAAGGGCGCCAAAGTTTGGTCAGGGCATTGGCTGGAAAAACGGGTTAAAGGGGGGAAATGGGGTTCAATTTTGATATATTACACAAATGGTTCATGCGGTTTGATTCTTAACATTTTATGCACAAACTTTATTTTTTTAAAGTTTCTAAATTGACACTAATGCCCCTTAAACTTAACTTAATTTTATGTTTTACATAATTTAACTTGTTAACTTTTATAACTTATTATTATTATTATTATTATTATTATTATTATTATTATTATTATTCATTGTTATTATTATAATTATCAATATTATTATTAGTATTTATTATTATTATGGACATTATTATTAGAGTTATTATTATTATAACTATTATTATTATTATTATTATCAATATTAAGTAAATTAATTTATTAACTTCCAAATTAACTAAACATGCATAACAAGCCCTCAAATTTTCATAAATGGCACAAATGGTCCTTACAAGAACATAATAACTTTAACTTTTAATTTAACAAAAATACATTATGTTACATATGTATACGTACGCAACAAATTAATGTATGATGAATAATATGGTTAATATTTATCTAGTTATGTTAATATGTATGTGTATGTTTGAATTGATATCATATAACTTACTTAATTTTTTTAGTCAAAACAACATAGAGTAAGTTGTAATTTGAGTTAAAAATATGTTGTGCAGTTGTTATAAAGGTCATACCTATATGTAAGTGTTTAAAGGTGTTTGAATGTGTGATCGTTTAATTGTACTTACTTAAGACTTACAATTTTCATCTAAATGTTTTAAGAGGTTTAGAAAGTTAAAGTTACGTAACAAATGGGTAGTTGGTACATATATGTATGATACATATATGAAAGCATACAGGAAAGTCTTTGTTTGTTTAATAGTGCGAATATGGTTTGCCTATACTAAAAAAGGTTTGGTACATATATGTAAGTATATAAGGTGTATTTTATTTGGTGGTTCTAGTTACTAAGAAACAAAACATGGCTTGGTACATATACGTATGTTTTTATGCGTAACAACAAAATTAATGTACGCTATATGTATTTTTGCTATATAATGGATGCAAATGAGTAATATAGTTTATCATATTTCTATCTTTCATCTCTCCTAATCTAGTCTTATCTCTCTTCGCTCATGATCATCTATTCTTTCTCATGTCTCATGTTTACTATAAAAAACTAAATCAAATCGTGTTACGTATATGTAACTTAACAGTTACGTACATAAGATATACAAGAAAATTAAATTATTAAATATAAATGTTTTAAAAATTAGTTTTAAAATCAACTTAAAATTATTTACATAGTTGGAATACTTACTATTGCATCAACTAAAAAGGATTTTAGTTTGGTGATAATTTATATTCCAATTAACAAATTAAGCATCGTTATATGTAAATTTGCATTATTTTTTGTTTTAAATCCTACATAATAATCCAAATCAATAATTCATGTACTCACTTAGTTCCCAACTCAAGATCCTTGATGCGAATATGCTTGCTCATTTTTTAATGAAAAAAAGTATTTAATTAGTTAACAAATAAACTAATTAGGGAGTAAATTAAGGAAGACTAATTAATAAAGATTACTACCATAAATAATAAAAGAGAAATTTATTTAATAGGCCTTTACATAAAATAAAATAAATATAAATTCAAAATTATGTGATTGGTTAAAAATAGTTTTCTTAGTTAAAAATCGTGTGAAAAGTACGAAGTCACCAAGCGTGACATGTGTTTCTTGGTGGAGGGGTAATTTCGTACGTGCTACAATTACGCATAAAAGTTACATAATTACAAAAGTTATAATAATAATTACGCAAATTATATCTATTATTACGCAAATTATATTTATTATTACGTAAAGGAAAATTACTCACGTTATAAAAAATAATTACGTAAGTTATATGATAATTACACAAGTTATGTTCGTAATTACGCACCTAATAATCACGCAAATATTAATTTCGAATAAATTCATGGTTACTCTTGTTTTTTTTCTGTTCACGAATTCTCACGTACTCATTATACTTGTTCTTGAAATGAATTTTATCCAATTGAAAATCTGATGTGAACCCAAATAGTTTCAATCTGATAGTATTTCATGACTTTCAATTTATCATAGTAATTCTACAACAAAATATTAATTAACTAAGAAAAATGTATACATATTGAGGAATCATGCACGCATGGGCAACCTTCTCTGGAATACGTCTAACTCTCATTCAAGAGTTTAGGAATCCTATTGAAATATCATATCGAATCCAAGCTTAGTCTTAATCAACAAACTTGTTAATAATGGACTTCATGCAACCAAGATTTAAACATATGCAAATGGAGCTTATTTAAATTCCATTTTTTTCACCAATTCCAACTACCAACAAACGAGGTTTGTGCAATACTTGTAATGAAAATTTATGACGGGTTACTGATGGAAATCTTTCAAGAACATATTCACATTGACAACGAGTGTATAGCCAAACAGGAATTCTATTTGAAAAGCATAGGCATGAATCTTATCTTTACATTCAACTAGGGATTACCGATGCATAATATGTGAGAAACATATCCAATTCACATCAATAAGTAATGGAAATTATGTGATAAAATCTTATTTGAAATCTTATCTTCTATTACTGACAGCTGTCCTTGATATTCCAAAAAATTTTACAGACAAATATTAGTTGTGAGTGATATTCTTCGTTGAAAACGTTATTTCTTGGTTTAGGTCTTTTATGGGTAATTACTAATAGATTACAAACAAATTTTTATAGTTTTGATTTTGTTTTTTTTTTTATTTTCTATTTTATAGGATCTGTCGATAATTACTGATCAAAGTTTGCCATGATAGGTATTTTGTCAGTAACACCCACGTTTCTAGAAGTTAATTTTGTGTATAACTTTAATTAATACATTGACATTAGGGTTGGAAAGGTTTTTGTGTAATTATTTTATACAATCATAGTAATGCAAAGTTTTATGATAGAATTTAAGTATTCGTTTTTAAAAATTCTTGAGGAAAAGGTATCTATAAACCGATCATCCTTACCCATGGTAAAAAGAATAAGTCATTTCAACTTACCGGGTCTATACGTTCTTGTTTTATCACTTTTACTTTTCAAAAAGGAATTGAACTTTTAGCATACTTTTTCATATTTCTTTTTCATGTCAAAACAAACAAAATTATTGATTACATGAACTTCGTCGGTTTAAGGGAAGGAGGTGGAGGCAACCACGTAGACCAAACTAGAAATGTCTCGTTTTTCCTTTTCTTCTTCTTCTCTTTTTATTTGGTTTTTTTTTTTTTTTCTAAACTCTTTAGTTAGAACACAATTTAATTGAGCAAAATCCTATAACTTTCTGTTTTACTTGTTTCCAAAATTGATAACTAAAGTTGAGCGTGTTCTTGGGCCATTGTAGAAACATAGATAGGGTCGACGACGGAACGAACATCGAAACTTTACGACAGCTTTTTCGTACACGTTCACTTGCATCACATACACAAGTGCTCTCTGAACCGTTTAAGTTCAATATTATTTTAATAGCTTTATTGAATAAAATCATTGCTTAGTGTTTGCTTTCATTTATTTATTTCTGGAGCATGTTAGAATAAGGGTTCTAATACAAAGACACCCACTTGAATAAATTGTGACGTATAGGATCGAAAATACCGAAAATGAGAAAATTTCAAGGGAACTGTCAGAGGGTTATATGCCACGTATAGTTTTATATGACACATATAAAATGTTAATTTATAATTTTTGTGTGTCTAAATATCCATACCCTAGAATAATTTTGTTAATTGTTAAAGTAACTTGTAAGTTGTAATTGTTAAAATAATTAAAGACTTGAGGTAACTTGTCAGTTTACGGAAGATAGAACAATAAAGTCTTGTAAGTTGGCTATTTAAAATATTTTATGCTAATTGATTAGTTGATATTAGCAACTAAGTTAAAAGTGCTAATGTTACTTGTTTGTTTGTTATTATTTTCCTATTATAAGCTACTTGTTCGAAATTATCTATGTTAATCTCTTTTAAACAAATCAGCGATTACTTTCTGAAATTTTAAATAATATGTGACACAGAAAAGAAGAGAGGATTGTCGTATATGTTACCACTACGTAATTAAACATTATTCTAAAACATATTTAATAAAATATACCGTGTTAACTTATATTAAATATTTTTCATGTTGTTTTATACTTAATTGATCTAATCCAATTTTGACCACATCTATTTTTGCACATGGTCATCAATGACCTTAATATGGCTCGTTTTTTAACAAACACAAACATATTAAATGATGTTTCCGACCTCTAGCGGATCAATATTTTGTCAATATATATAGAAGTATTCAGTATGATCATTACACTTGAGTCCTTGATGCGATCCCTTTCAATACATAAATTTAAGTTATTTTTTTCTCCTTGACAAACATAATAAAGCAAATGTATACGACAATGTGCTCCCTCTGAAAATAAAGACATGTGATGAACGCATGGACTATGGTCCCAAAGTGAAAAATGGAAGCTTTAATCATAAGGTTGAACGGTTAATAGTTTCATCATGAGTTTCTGACCCTCGGTTTTAAGTTGCTATTATGTGTTAGATGTATAATGAGTTGCCATCCATCCTAGCTGCTTTGGGAAGTAAAATATATGTTTGTGATAATGAGATAATATTATTAAATGGTGTCTATTAAAAATGATGAGAAACCCAATATTTATATTTATATATATACTAGGTTAGTAACCCGTATATTACACGGATTAAATAAATAAAATAATAAATAATTACTAATAAAAATTTATGAATTATAAAACCATGTTTGAAGATAAATTATGATTATAATTGCATATGAATAGCTATTTCAAGTAATAAACAATAGAAAGGTTATAGATAAATAGATATATAGATAATTAGATAGTCTAGAAACCCATTTATTAAACGGATTATAGTTAGTAATAAACACGAAAAGTTACAATATGATATTTCAATATAAGATATGCATAAAATTATATATACGTACTTGTTTAAGAAATAAAAAAATTATACTTATTTAACTCTCTTATCTAAATAGTTTCATTTTTAAATATTTGTTTTAAGATTTTTTTATAAAAATTTATTGTTTATAAAAACCTTGTTTATTAAAAACTCAAGTTTTTAATTATTCTGGTGGTTTTAATAAAACTGCTTTGAGAAAATTTCATATTTTTCTATAATTATTTTTTAAAATGAGTGATTTTAAATATTTTATTTCAAAAGGTTCAATGTTTTATAAAAGATATGAATTTTAATTTTTTTAATAAAGTTTATTCTTAAAAACATAGTTTGATTTTAAAATAATATAGATAAGAGAGAAAAATGTATCAACTGGTCAAATTGTTTTTAATAAAGAAAGAGAAAATGTTTGACTATTTAAATTACTTTAATACCCTTTTGAATGGAAAATAAATTGATGATGTTTAGAAAAATGACAAGTGTCAAAAATATGATTTAAGAAGATGACAAGTGACAAAAGATTCTTTCTTTTCTTAATATTTATAGATTATAGATTATAAATTATAGATAAGAACAAAACTAAACACTCTAAAATTCCAACTTGACCCTTAGGCTTAAAACTAACTAAACGCTAATAATATATTCTCTAATACTCACCCATAGTTGGAGCCTAAGGAAATCAAATGCTTAAATTAAACACAATGGTACATAAAAATTAAATTTTAAAACCAGCATTACTACCGGTTCACATATTTTGCTTGAGTTTGTTAATTTCACATTTGTAATGTGACACCCTACATTTATCTCACATCGGTTGTGGACATGAGAGATTCCTAGTTCATAAGAGATGTTCTACCTCTAAAATCAACAACATGTTTTAAGGTCTTGGCTGTGGATTAGAGGAGAAATTCATAGTTAAGCGTGCTCAGGTGGGAGCAATCTAGGGATGGGTGACCTTCTTGGGAAGCTTTCACCCAGGAAACCGAAAGCAAATCCGTGAGCTCCTCGTGGCCAAAGCGGACAATATTGTTGGTATGAGGGGTCGGGTGTTACAAAATGGTATCAAAGCCACTCATTTGTCGTTTGGGATGTGGGATATACCTCATCGAGGATGGTGACTTCTCGGGCTCATCAAGGACAATGAGTCCAAAGGGGGGTTGATTGTGACACCTAACATATATCATATATCGACCATGGAAAGTAGAGATTCCTGGTTCATAAGTAATGTCTGGTTTCTGATATCAATAATGTGTTTTGGGGCTATTGGCTGTGGATGAGAGGAGAGCTTCACAGTTAAGCATGCTCAGATGGGAGCAATCCAGGGATGGGTGACCTCCCTTGGAAGTTTTCACCCGGGCAACCAAAAGCAAATCCGTGAGTTCCTGTTGGCAAAGCGGACAATATTGTTGGTG
The DNA here is from genome assembly GCA_018326385.1 of Flaveria bidentis. Taxonomy (NCBI): domain Eukaryota; kingdom Viridiplantae; phylum Streptophyta; class Magnoliopsida; order Asterales; family Asteraceae; genus Flaveria; species Flaveria bidentis. Next base: position 6,974 of record BJCM01151926.1, read on the forward strand.
TGAGGAGTCAGGTGTTACATAATGGTATCAGAACCACTCCTATGTTGTTCGGGATATGGGACATACCTCTCTGAGGATGGTGACTTCTCGGGCTCATCGAGGGTGATGACTCCAAAGGGGGGGTGATTGTGACACCCTACATTTATCCCACGTCGGTCCTAGATAAGAGAGATTCTTGATTCATAAGGTATTTCATGTCTCTAAAATTCACAATGTGTTTTAGGCGTATTGGTCGTGGATGAGAGGAGAACTCTATATTTAAGCATGCTCAGGTGGGAGCAATCCAGAGATGGGTGACCTCCCTGGGAAGTTTTTACCCGGGCAACCGAAAACAAATCTATGAGCTCCTCATGGAAAAAGTGGAAAATATTGTTGGTATGAGGGACCGGGTGTTATATGTAATATCAATGATCTAGTAAGATTAAAAAGATTTTCACTTGTCATCCACTTCTTTAGTGCTGATGATGCCATAGGATTTATATAACAATATGAAGCTAATGCGCCTCATGTAATGTATATGTTGTATTATGACTTGAAAAAGTTGTATTAGGTATTAAAAATGTGACATTAGCCTAAAGCAACGTTTTTACCAAAGACTACATCAAATCAAGTTGCATTTTATCTAAAAAGATATTATTCTTAGACAATGCAATATTTATATTAGCAAATGCAAGTTTTTGAAAGGTTGATTCAAAAACTTTGCAATATGATCATTTTTAGTAGTAGGAAAAACATAAAAAGGAAAAAGAACAAGTATAAGACATCATAGTCGTAGCTATACGGGAGTGGCGTTACAGAGGACCATGGTCCTATAATGGGCCTGGTGGCATAACTAATGGCTAGTAAGGAACATCTGATGCCTCAAAGGATCGTAGTTTTGCAAGAGAGAGTCGTGGTAAAAGAGCAGCTAGGCGGAGAAGCAATGACAGGTATTAACATATGGTGGCCAAAGGTTAATTCCAACGGCGGATTATGGCAGCAAATAAGAGCTATATTCAAATTGAAATAACGACATCACACTACAAAATATGATAGAAAAAGGGCAGCTCATGTGCCCTCACGCGCTAGCGCCTGGTATTAGAAGTAGCAGAAGTGTTGGGGGTGCGTATGGTAGAGTTTGGGCACACCATTATATTATATGGGTTTAGTTATGATAAGTTCATTAGTTAAATTAGGTTTCTAGGATTTCTAGATTATTTTATATATGGTATTCCCTTCATTGTAATAGACATACCATTAAGTTAATATTATTTATCTTTCATAGTATCATAGTCAATGTTCTTGGTACATACATATCAGGGTTAGAATAGACTAAATTGGCGATAACGCAAAACAAAATCCAAAAGCAAAATCACCGGTCATGTCCCCATACAAGTCTGCACGTGATGTAAGTGGTTATGGCATATATAGTAAGGTTTGAGCACAAAATTGTATCATTAGGGTTTTATATGTTATGCTTATTGGCTAAGTTAGGCTTCTATGGTTTCTACTCTTATTCATATATATGGAGTTCCCCATCATTGTAATGGACACATCATTTAATATATTTATTCTAGTATCTTACATGGTATGAGAGTCAAAGACACTAGATAGCTAGATACAAATCCTTGTTTTCATCACTTCCTTCGTCACTTGATAGAAATCTTAGAAATCTAACTTGGCTCTTTGGGCTAATTAACATGACTATGTTCTTATAATATATTTTCTAGTATGCACTTGAATCCGACTATAGAGATGCTAACCATTGGTTTAATTTAAATTACAAGCGAGGCTTATTTAAAATTAATTTTTCACTTCTTCAATTTAATTTCATGTTCATTTCTTGAGACTTCTCTCTTTTAGACATGCTTTCGTGAAGTTAAGGTAACTAAGTTAATTTGAACATAGAGATGTATATGGTTAGATTCTATATAATTTGATTATTAATCATCTGCCTAAGAGCAAGAATCAATATTTGTATAGATACTTATTAAGTGCTTTACCTTGTCATTAAACATTACATATGTTGTTCATAAAAGTTAAGTTACACCAATTCAACACAAAATATAACACCTTTTATTTTTAGTAGAAAAGTAGTTATAATCAAGTACTCTCACGTATCATGTTTATATTTATTTCAAGTCTGATATATTCTTTCAGGGTTAGATGAGGAGTAACATGTATTTTAGAAAAAAACTAGAATTAAGTCTTCGCATTGCGGCGGGGCCATAAACCGTGTCAAATAGCACGAATAGTTCCTATGATACATTTATCATATTTTTAGAGTAAATTGCATGAATAGCGGTAACTACTTATAGTTAAAAGATAAAAACAAAATAATTTAAACGATGGTCGCAACTTCTATCATATTTTTAGAGTAAATTGCATGAATAGTTCCTATGATACGTTTAAATTACGGTTTTTATATCCCGGTTTGAAAAACTACAAGATCAAAGTATGATGTTGGTCCATGTGATCGTATTACAGTGCAAATGATATTAAGAATCGTTCAATATCCAACAAATATACTAAGCAACAATAACAAAGAGGATTGAACACAATGAGAACTCATTCATAATAAGACAATGATCAATGACAATCAATAATATAAAGTACAAGGATAATTCTGTGTATTAACTGCTTTGAAATGGTAACTTGCAACAATGATAATCAATTAGGGTTTTGCAAGCTTACCTACAATGTCAAGAAACAAAACAATATATAGTAGTTTATAGTTTCGCTATCAGCGAAACTGCACTGCCAAAACTATAGTTTCACCAGGCGAAACAGTAGATTCGCTAGACAAACAAAACAGCAAACTGTGAGCGAACTTATAATTTCGCTCACAATTTCGCTAGACTGTCAAAATACATAAATCTAAGTACTTACAAAAGAAAACTAACAAAAGACCTATTACAAGTAAAAGTAAACAATCTAAACTAAGATGAGTCCAACCTATACATGATCTTCAATACTCCTCCTAGGTTGGAACTCACCAACTTCACTCGACTTGATTAGTCTATTCAGCTCCAGTGACCTTTGTTGCTTTAGATTAATTTTTAGCATCTCCTGCAACAACTCCCTCTGAAGCTTCAGCACATGATTCTTTATAGTTTCCTCCTGCATCACTAGCTCCGTCGGGATGAGCACTAGCCCTCTCAAACTGTTTGCCCAAATCTTGAATATCCATGTTAAGGTCATCTTGAGCCCTTACCCTTTCAGCTAATTTCTTCACCTCTGACCTCACCCCTCTAATCTTGTTGGCTACATTCATAAAAAGACTAGCTTCTTTCCGAGTCTCTACCCCAGCCCCAGCCTTTATGTGATTCTCACATAACACTAATAAATCTTCGTCATAGAAACTGAACAATTCCATAGGATCAAAAACTTTAAATTCTTTACCATTTTTCACCCTAATCACAGCTTCCCCAGTGTTATTATCATAAAACCATTTCTCGAAATCCTGTAGCTGTTGGGGAAGGGGATCAGATAATCTCACCCTGTTCACAGTCTTTGGTGGCTTAACTCTCAGAACAATTCTTCCCTTTCCTGTTTCCCAGTCCTTGTCTTTCTTTGACCTTCTCCATTCTGCCTTCATGT
>BJCM01151927.1:0-17902 GCA_018326385.1 Flaveria bidentis
TCAGGCCCAAAGATCTAAGACGTCGCCAGGCTAGCAATAGTTAATGATTGTAAACAAACTATGTATCTCATATAATCACTTACAACACACAAATAACCATGACAAAATATAAAGATGAATTGCAAGTGATTTACAAGTCTCAAATGTTTATAAGTGTATTATGTATAAGTAATCATGTTTCACCCCAAAATAGTGTGAAATAAAGTAAAAAGGGGCAAGAAAAACTCACTTAGCAATAAGTATATAATGGAGATTAATAATAAGAATGATATAGGTCGTTCCAAGATGAATCGTCACAAGGCACCTAAATATATACATATTTATAAGATTTAAGTTTAATAAGTTTAACGAATTAACGAGAACTAAGGTTTTAGTACATTTGGGGATTTTTTGTATGTACGTTATAAAGAAATTTACCATTTATGTATTTTAATAGAGGAAATGAAATTAATCCCTTTGTAACAATTATTAAATTTAAATAAACACTTTAAAATACTCTTGATTTAAAAGGTAACGTTTGGACCAATAACTTATTATTTATTATTTGAAATCCATTTTAAGAGAAATAAACAAAGAGTAGCCTTTGTTAAAAGGTTTTATTTAGATAAAGAGAAAGTTGTTTAATTATTTAAATTTAAAAAAAATATTATTTGACGTCTATAAAAATATTTACAGTTTACAAAAATTATTTTATATTTATTAAAACTTTATAGAACTTTATTTTGGGCTAAAAGCCCTTAAAAATTGCATGAAGGTCCCCGAGTTCGAACCCAGGACCTCATGCTTACACACACACGTTAACCATTGAACCAAGGGCCTTAGCCGTGTTACAATCCAGTTTTTAAAATTTAAAAATACAAACTCGAGCAAATCCCCAAACCCATGAACCCTAGATCGTTTGAATCCAAAATTGCACATCAATTCGGGGTTATTACTCGAATTAACCATAGGGCTTTTGTTCCCCATGAAATTTTGAGTGTATACAAGGGTTTAACTTACTGGATTCGAGTGGTATTCGATGTTCACGTGGAAACCTATGCCGCGACCAGGATTCAGGTTGGAATTGTTGATGATAAACGAATTCCTTTTACAGAAAGCTTCTAGTGACCATAAAGATGAGAAGCCCTCTGTTAATTGCAAGTTAACAAGCTCGAGATGAGGTCTACGGGTATTGCAAGTTGCGACTTCAAAGGGGTAATCGAGGGGGATGTTGGTGTTGATTCCAAGTGAAATTGGTGATTGAATTCGATTGGAGTTAGATAAACGTACGCTTAGGTTGAGTTAATGTGATTATTATTAGTGTTTAATGAACGAATGGTTAACGTGTTGATGTCGAATAGTCTTCAAGCCCAATCGACACCTTTAATCACGAATTATGGCTCATAAAGTGTTCGAATCGGTTTTAGGATGCGACTAGAATCGATTTGGCATCAAATTTGGCGGTTATGATTTGGTTTAGGAGCTAACTGGTCTTGGGCGGAGATGTCGTTTGGGTTTTGTGATTTACACGTTTGGTCCCTATGGTTTTATTAGTTAACATTTTATGCACCAACTTCTCAATCAAGTTTCCATATTTGCAAACAACCCCCAAACTTAATTTAAGTTTATGTTTTAAACATGGTTAGATTTAATAACACTTATAAGTTATAAGTAACCTTATTATAAGTAATCTTATTATAACTAATATTATTATTCATTATTATTACTTATTATTATTGATAATTTTATTAATATTAACATAATTATTATTATTTAATATTTATATTTTCAACTTTCATACATAGAACCTTAATGACAAAAGTGAATAAGCACAAACAACACATGAGTTTTAAAATTGACAATAATGACCCTTATAAGAATAAACGAAGTTAACTTTTAGTTAACAAAAATACGAGATGTTACACCATCTCTTCCTCTTTTACCTTCAAAGATACTTCAACTTCATCTCTAAGTTCTTTAAACAAATCAAAATCATCTTCACAGTTCACTTTCTTCCTTTCTTCCACAATCTCAGCCACCAATGCTTGATTAATTTCCTCTCTCATCTCTTCAACCTCTACATTCCAATCAAAGTTAGAAATCAAAGTTGTCTCTTTCTTGGGATTCATCTCTTCTTTATTTTGGATTGAACCTAGTCGTGGGACTCCTGAGTTACTAGGATCAGTAACAATCAATAATGGACATTCACATTTGAAGTGTCCCAACTGTTTGCAATTAAAACACCTCGGTTTAGACTTATCAAATCCTAGTTTGGAGTTAGAACTTTGACCTCCGAAGTTCTTCCTTCCAGTGCGCTCCATGAATCTTTGGGCTCTAAGTGTCAGCATTGACATTTGCCACTAAATGTCAGCCTCTTTAAGATCATCAGGATCCACCTAACACATATCCTCCATTGTCATCCCTTTACCTTTCACCTCCTCAACAAAATGGTGTCGCTGAAAGAAAGAATCGCACTCTCATTGAAGATGCTCGTATGATGTTGATCGAATCCTCTTTACCCATTATCTTTTAGGCAGAGGCGGTGAATTGTGTTTCATATATTATGAATAGGGTATTGATAGTCAAAGACAAATTGAATACTCCTTATGAACTCTATCATAAGAGAAAGCCTTTGATTGACTTCTTTCGACCATTTGGTTTCTCGTGCACTTTACTGAATACATAGGCTCAGAATCCGAAATTTGGTGATGTTTCTGATGAATGTTACTTCGTCGGCTATTCTTCTTCTCAAAAAGCTTATCGGGTGTATAACAAGAGAACTCGTATTATGCAAGATTCTTTCTATGTTAACTGGCAGGAATCTAATTCCTCAGATGTTAGATCTAAACCAGCTTGGTTCTTTGACTCCGATAGGATGTTTAACTCTTTTATTCTTTCAGTTTTTTATGATGATGTGTCCATCTCCAACGTCCAAACAAATATCATTCCTCCAACTCCATTAAAGGTCATTCCTTAAGCCCCTCCCCATACATCAACAAATGATGCTACATCCATTGACATTGCATCCTCATCACCATCTTTTGTCATTCCACCTCCAACTACTTCTGCATCTTCTCCTTCATCACCTACATCAACCTCATCTCAGCCTGTACCACCCACTTCCCCAATTGACTCTACCTTACCATCTTCCTCACCTTCATCAACCCATCAACAACCCTTCAGCCAACCTTCTTCAAATAACCTACCCATAACCATAGATTTCAAAACTTTGAATGATCATCCCCATGATAACATCATTGGATCTATCACTGATGGAGTTCAAATGTAGTGTCAATCTGGTTTGATTAACGTTCACCTATTCTCTTGTTTTATATCCCAAATCATCCTGAAAAAATGTTCATGAAGCTCTTTAGGATCCCTATAGGTTGAATCGATGCAATTAGAGCTTCAACAATTTAAAAAACTCAAAGTGTGGACCCTAGTTGATCTTCCACCAAAAAAATGCCCAATTGGCATGAAATGGGTGTTCAAGAAGAAACCAGATGACTGTGGCATTATGTTGAGGAATAAGTCCATATTGATGGTTCAGGGCTTTGCTCAAGAGGAAGGAATAGACTACATGGAAGTCTTTGCTCCTGTAGCCCGGCTTGAAGCTATTAGGATCTTTTTGGCACATGCCACTCATAAGCAGTTTAAAGTCTATCAGATGGATGTCAAATGTGCATTTCTTTATAGAGACATTGATGAAGAGATATACGTGTGTCAACCACCAGGTTTTGAGAATCCTGACTTCCCTGACAACGTCTACAAGCTAGATAAGTCCCTTTATGGTCTTCATCAGGAACTTCGATCTAGTACGAGATAATAACATGTAATCTCTTAAGTAATGTCTATTCCTCCGGCACCATTGATATGACTTTATTCAGGAAGGAAGTGGATGGTGAGATGCTAATTGTCCAAGTCTATGTCAATGATATAATTTTTGGCTCCCCCAATCCAAAGTTGTGTAGGGAGTTTGAGGAATCATGCGTGGCTGATTTGAAATTAGCATGATGGGGGAGATGTCCTTTTTCTTGGGTTGCAGGTTGAACAAAAGCCTAAGGGAATTCTCTTTCATCAGGAAAAGTATATTAAAGAAATTCTGAAGAAATTCAACATGGATGATGCCTCTACTGAACTCACACCTTTCACTTCTCAAACTTGCATCACTCCTGATGAAAATGGGAAACCTGTTGATCCTCATCTCTATAGATCAATGATCGGTTCCCTTATGCATCTTACAGCCAGTCGTCCAGTTAAACCTTCATTGTAGGATATTGTGCTCGATACCAATCTGCTACAAAAGAGTCTCATGAAAAGGCTGTAAAACGAAACTTTTGTTATCTTAAAGGCACTTCTCGTTTAGGACTTTGGTATCTTTATGGTGGGAATTTTGATTTACATGCTTATTTTGATAGTGATTCTAATGGCTGCAGGTTAAATAGAAAGTCGGTTACTGGAGGTTGTCAATACTTAGAAAATTGTCTAGTATCTAGGCAGAGCAAGAAACAGACCACAGTTTCTCTTTCTACAAGAGAAATTGAATACATTGCAGCTTCCAGCTGTTGCTCTCAAGTGCTCAAGATACAACATCAGATGATTGACTACGGGATCAACTTTCTCCATACATTGTTGTTCTTTGACAACGAAGTAGCTATTGGCATTGCTAAGAATCCTATTCATCATTATCTCACCAAGCACATTGAGACACGGATTCATGCAATTCGGGATGCTCAGGAAAAGGGTTTTATTGATATTATTCCTATTGACACGAAAAATCAAAAGGCTGATCTTTTCACTAAAACATTTGATAAACCTCGTTTTTATGAATTGATTTTATGCTAGGTTTAATATAATTTTAACTTCCTTTTTGTTTAAAATATTTTGATGTACATATTGTTTATCTCTCTTTCTTTATTTTCTTTCTTTCTTTGTTGTTCTACTCGCTCCATAGCCCTTCCTCTTCTTTCACATAAAAATGATAGTGATATGTGGCTAAATAAGAAATTTCTACATCTTGCTTGTTTGTAGAAATTTCAAGGAAGAATATATATATTAAATGTTCTCTTTATTTTCCTTTACAGAATAAAATGAGTAGCCTGGATGATGTATAGGAGGTCAATGGTATTTTGTCGGGGATTTGCTTGATAGGTTTAGCCTGAAAGCAAAGTAAACAGTACTCTTGCATCTTAACTAATAGATCAAGAAACTTGTTGACTCGGATAATCCCCTTGACACTTTTGGCCTTCATAAAGTTTCCAGTCCTTGTTCAAAAAGGATTGAGAACATATATCTATGTTTTGATCTATTCTTATCTAAAGTATCTTTGTGTCTTGATCTTCCACTTTATCTTAAAAGCTTTTTTCTATTCTTCTATGCATTTAAAATGCTCTTTGTTATATTATTTCTGGTGCTTATTTCCTTTGCTATGTGTTAACATTGACTGGAGTGATGATCTCCTCTGTTGTATGATAGTACTGACCTTGAGCTCTCATTGGCACAAAATAATGATCTTTTATGTTATACGTAAGTATAGACCTGATGCTCTCATCTATAAGACCCAATTGATCAACTCCTCTATTATACATAAGTATAGACCTAGAGCACTCATCATTGGATATCTTTAAGAGCTTTGCTTCATTTGGAATAGGACCTTTATTGATTTTGAGAAGAACAGTCAAGCAGAGCGTGTCATCTGTTTAATATATCATGAGAATAGGATAGGTTTCTTTGCCAATTGTCTATGGGGACTGAGTCATTCAATGTTTTCTTTAAAGGAACCAAAACATGATAACAGTAATTGTGATATGCTTGTTGAAACGAAGAAGGCATGGATTTAAAGGGACAAGTATATCAACAATCCCGCCAAACTTTGACTCTCCAGAAGATATTTTCAGCTTCTCGTTCATATCCTTTTTCTTCTACTTATTTTTGTTTAAAAATTTCGTGAAATGTAGTAAGGTCTTAAGGTCTTGTGGGGAAAATTTATTTTATTTTATTTTATTTTATTTTAAATCTTTTCTGTTTTATTTTTTTTATTTTATCTTAAAACAAATTATTTTTAAAATTTTTGGGTTCCAGCAAAATTATACTTTCGCTGGTAGTTTCACATGTTGAAATTATAGCTTTGCCGACTCTTTCGCACGTTGCTTGATCAGTTTCGACCTGAGCTTATACGGGTGAAACTATAGTTTCTCTCTATATAACTTGTTTTTCGAAATTATCCTCTTATTTCGCATTATTGGGGTTTTAGGTCATAGAGAAGGCATCCGTATCTTTGTTTCACAATTTTGAGTTTTTGGACTTTTGTTTCTCGTTTGACTCGTATTTTCTATTTATATGTGAGTTTCGAACCAAGGACTTTAGTTTAATCTAGATTTAATCATCTCCTAATGATCTAACTTGATGTGGACTCTTCGGTACCTTCGCAGTACTTGCTGCGAAAGTATCGATTATCCAGCGAAACTGAATGAAAGCTCAAAGGTTTTTCAGCGAAATTGTGTTGTTATGCTGTCCAAGCGAAATTAACAGTTTCACTAACCATAATCCAGTTTCACTTCACTGAATTTATAGTTTCGATGCGACGAATCTACTGTCTGTCTTGCCAAAACTACCTCATAGTTGCTGCCGAAATATAATTTCGCTTGTCGAAACTAACTTTTCATCCAGCGAGACTATAATTTCGGCTAGCGGATTTAAATTGATTATTATTCATTTTTATTATTTTAATTATTTTTATTTTATATTACTTTTTAATATATCGTTTTAATGTGTTTCATATGTTTCTCTGGTCATATGGCTAACCTCAAATTTGACGAGAGGAATAACATTACGACTTTTCTAGATGACTCTCATCCCAAAGCAGCCAGGTTTAGAGACTGTATTCGTTGGCTGCAGAAGTCTCCAATTGCCTACACGATCTCACACTCATCTACCATATATGACTTACACATTCGAGATTCTGGCATACAGCTGAGTATGACACGAGAGCCAATCTGTAACACCCGGTTATTTTAAAGTCAAAGAAAGAGAAGAATAAAGCAAAAGAAAAGAAAGAAATGCTATTTAACCCAAGATGAGGGGTTAAACATGTAAAAAGTGCAAGATTTACTTTTATGTAGTACAAAAGTGGCATACCCGCCCATGCCATGCCACTTTTCACTTTTGAGTTCAGAATTTTAGAGAGAGAAAGAGCAGAGCTCGGGTTAGAAGAAGAACAAGAAGAAAGAATTTGAATTCAAGATGAGAATTCTTGTTTTATGATGTTCTTAACCGGTTATGTCCTCGGGTTTAGGCTTATGTGTGTTTGTATGTGCTCTGGTATGTTTTTAGTGGGTCTCTAAGCGGTTGAATTCAATTTGCAAACGAGTTTGGAAGAAGCCATACTCAAAAGCTGCAAAGGTGAGTTCTAAAACCCCTCTTTTACTGGTTTTTAACTGATTTTAGGGCTGGATATGCATGAATGTATGTTTTCGCTAAATTGGGTTTCGGACCCGTATGCTTGTATGCATGTATAATGATGTTGTGATGTTATGATGTGATTATGTTCATGTTTGCTGATGTGCGATGATGTTTCTAAGGCTTAGGATGTATGATTTAAGCTTAGAACATGATGAATGGTGAGTTGAAATCGAATATTATGTTGTTAGGCTCACATGCTAAGTTTTAAATCTGCCTAAGTGATTGGAAGATTAAATGCGGACGAAAAGGGTTAATGCGGATGAACATTAACCACTGAGTAAGTCAACGCGGATGACAAATGCGGTTGAAGTCAATGCGGATGAACATTGACTAAGTGCATGCAATGCGGATGAAGCAATTAAATGCGGATGAACAATAAGGGTTAATGCGGATAAGGCAATTAAATGCGGATGAACAATAAGGGTTAATGCGGATGAGGCAATTAAATGCGGATGAACAATAAGGGTTAATGCGGATGAGGCCATTAAATGCGGATGAACAATAAGGGTTAATGCGGATGAGGCCATTAAATGCGGATGAACAATAAGAGTTAATGCGGATGAAGCAATTAAATGCGGATGAGCAATAGGGTCAATGCGGATGAACACTTGTTAAAATTTTGACTTTTGGAGAAAAGAGGTAAAGTAGGCTTTGACCTAGGAGGTTCCCGGGGGTTATGAAAGTTGACTTTTGAGGTCATAGATGGTATGATGGGCATGTAATGATATGTGCTTGATGTTTATGCATGATGATGATGATGATGTTGCATGATTATGCATGATGTATGTTATGTATGTATGATGCCCTGCATGATGATGTATGAATGATATGTTTATGTTCCTTATGATGATGTATGTTTATCTTTCCCATGGCTTTACGTGTTATGTTAATGAATGAACGAATGTATTAAGTAACGTAAAGTGAAAGATAATGAAAGAGGAACATGATGATGAATGCATGCATTAATGAATGAATGAATGAACATAAGAAAGGCTTGCAAGCAAATGTATGGTGGTGCACACCCGATGAAGGTGTTAGCTCAATGGTGTGTGGGTTAGCTACCCCAAAGGATGCACATTGGGGTCTTTATTTGTGATTGACTATATGGATGAACCATTGTTGCGTGCCTTAGGTACTGTGACCACTTGGTGCCGGGCACCACCGATGAAGGTCTTTTATAGGCTTAGGTCCAGTATCATGAGCATGAAGGGCATAGCATATGACAATGGTATACCTGAACTTTACCTTAGGTACTGTGACCACTTGGTGCCGGGCACCACCGATGAAGGTCTTTTATAGACTTCGGCACAGTACCATGAGCATGAAGGGTAAAGTTCATGGTGATGACGAAGGTAAAGAATGAAATGATGAATGAATGGAAGTATGAACGAAAGAATGACGAAGATAATAATGATATTATCTGTAGGTATGTATGATGTTTGATCACATGCAATAGAAATAAACGGTTTTAATAAAAGTAAAGTATTGATTTATTATAAAACTAGGACTCACTCAGCAACGCTGACTTTTATGCATTTTCCAGTTGGCAGGTGAGCATTGTTGAGGATGCCACGGAGCAGCTACTTGGCATTTTGAATGGCATTCTTTTGTTAATGTTTTTGCATTGTAATGCGAACGAATGATGTTTTGAAATGAACGCTTGTATTAACTTGCAAAATCATTTGTAATGATATGAAAAGTTATTTTCTTTTGATTTCTGCTACAATGTTTTATGAATGATTAAATGTAGATATATGATTTATGTGCGATGAGTATCCAACTGTAAGCGTCCCGGAACGGGGCCTTACATATATACATATATATACATATATATATATATATACACATATATATATATATACATATATGTATATATACATATATGTGTATGTATGTATATATATGTGTGTATATATATGTATATGTATGTATGTATATGTATATACATATATATACATATATAGATATATATACATATATATATATGTATATATATGTATGTATATATATGTATATATATACATATATATATATGTGTATATATATATATGTTGCTTATTAAAATTAGGTTTGAGTCTTACTAAAATTATTGAAGAGATCATAGATGTAAAACATGATTAATGGAAATAGGTCTATTATCCATCAAATTTATCAACCATGACAGGAAATGTATACTTTTTACGGACTATCATTACAAATCTATTAAGTTAAGTTTCTACCGATGATTAATTAAATTAAGAAGACTATTATTGTATTTTCAATGAATGCATTCAATTGCTCTTTATGTGATACAAAAACTTTCAATGGAACAAGTTCTATTAAAGCTACATGATTAAATTATTTGATCAGTTTAATTAATTTTTGATTCAAAGCATGCTTTTTTGTATTGTTTCAATCACTAAACCAAATCATAAACCATTTTAATCTGTTAAAAGTTGTAGAACTTTAATAATGGCTCAACTAACAAGCAACCAAGATCTACGATGTTGAGTTATGAAACAATCAATCTATAACAGACCTCATTTTCTGGCTAGGTTTTCTTCTTATCCAAATTATAAGAGAAGAGTATATGTTTCTCAATATTCAGATGATATTAGAAAGAAGATGGTTATTGATAGGAAGGTATTGGTGGTGAATTAATGCCTAGTGTAAAAGATATGGTTTATCAATAATACAACACAAAATGCTCACTTATATAAATATTGAAACATTATCTTAGCAGTTTGTGAGGTTCTATTAAGTCAATTAAAGCCTAGTGTAATGGAATATTAGAACAAAGATCTCCTCAACAAGTTTATGAGGTATCTTGTTGAAGCTGTACAAGATGGTCTATATTATCAACACAGTCAAACTCAACAAAAGTCAACGTCACGGTCAAAGTCAACGCAAGTCAAACCCGACACGTTCGAGACGAAGAACCGAGATGAGACGTTGAAGATTTAGATGACTAGGAGTTTTATTGTAATAAATATATTTTGTGTGAACAAAATATATTTTACTTTGTTTGAGTCATTTTTATGTTTTATATGTAATTTTTATTAATTAGTCTAAGTCTAAGGGGTTAAGTGCAATTAGTGAATATTAGTCTAGAGTATAAATAGGTTAATTGTAATTAGGTTTTGGTGAATGGTTGTATGACCACAAGATTGGAGAATTACTTGTAAACATATCATTTGCAATCAATTTGAAGATCAAAGGGGATTTATTGTGTTTATATTAGTTTGATCTATATTTTTCATATTGTTTGATTCAAGTGTTATCAACCTGGGGTAACAATTTGGTATCAGAGCTTTACAATACATTGAAGATTTGAATAAGTAGTCGCTGATTTTTGAAGATTGTTGAAGAAATTTAGAGAGAGAAAGTGGGGGTTTTAGAGAGAGAAAGTGGGGGTTTTAGAGAGAGAAACTAGATCTGAAAATTAAAAAGTTTCAAATCTTCATCAAAATCATCAGATCTACAAAGTTTTACAAGGAATTTGAAAATTTACAAGTTAGAAATCAAATCTACTCCTAAATCTATACAATATTCAACAAAAAAATTCAGACCCGGAGATTTTCTCTCACACACAATTGTGTGTGTTCTTGGTGTTCTTCAGAATCTTCAAGTCTTCGATCTGCGAAACTAAGATGCGAAATTACCATTTCCTGAATGAAAGTTCACATTTTCTAGCGAAAATACCAGCGAAAATGTTGCCAAAATATCAACGAACCTGCTAAATTAATACAAAATTTTCAGCGATTTATAAAAATAAATAAATCTGCGAATTTTAAGATTCAAAGTGTGAAATTAATTAAAAAAAGAAGCTGCAAATTTGAAAATAAGTGTTCATACTCTTATTAAACCAAAACCTAGCCGCCACCACCACCATCTCCGACCTCCTAGACGTGATCCTGTTGAACATCATCGCCAGCATCTCCGACCCCCGTTCCCGCAACTCCGCCTCCCTCGTTTGCCGGAAGTGGTTGTGCATCAACCGCGATACCCGCTTCCACCTCTCCCTCCGTGGCAACTCCCGCGACCTCCTCCTCCTCCCACACTCCTCCCCCCACCTCCACCACCTCGACTTCTCCATCCTCTCCCCCTAGGTCCACCCTCTCCTCTCCACCACCCCTAATCCCACCCTCTTCGCTCTTCTTCTCCGCTAGTCTTTCCCAACCTCCACTCACTCGTCAACAAACAACCACAATCACCTTTGAACTTCACCAAACAGCCACCAAGCCATCTACCACCACCATCATAACCTGTCGGCATATTCTACACTATCTAACACCACCAGAGCTCCACCATAACCAAACAACCGCAGCAAAGGCAGAGGCTAAACCTTAGTCACCGCCACCTTATCTCTTTGATAACTCATTCATTATTGATTTTCAGAGCAAACCGAACTCACCATTGGATTTAGAAGGTTGTGTTTAGTGAGGGTAGTGGTTGTTCTGGCCATAACTCGCTGGATTTTTTTTTCGGCCCCCGAAAAGGTGGCTTGCCGGAAAAGATCCTGCCGGAACCCTAGCTTCATCCGCCTCTCTCTCTCTACATACTTGTGTGTGTGTTTTGTTGGTATTTGACAAATGGTTTAGGGGTTGGGTTGGATAAAGGGTATTTGGGTATAGTAATTGGATTAATTCTCTTTGGGCTGGGTTTTCAATTGGGTTAAGCAAATTGGGTTGAATTTTTTTTTAAATTTTTTTTTGATGTGTGGGTTGGGTTTTTTCAAACAACTGGGCTAACTATTTGGCTCAACAATCAAGTTAGGACTAACAAAGTTAGGATCATTAAAAATCAAGAAAATTAACTAGTTGGGACTAACTGATGTCATCTCGATGAAGAAATATTCAACGATTTTTCAAGATTTATAAAAAAATTATTTTTCCCGGGCGAGAATTATTGTATAATTTTTGGGAAAAATACTTTTGGGGTGTTAATTGCAATAAACAAAATAAAAAAATGGCTTTTGCAGAACTGTTTAAATCCTTCGAATATGATAATCTCACAATTGCACAATGTCGTTCCCGGGACCTTAAACTCGTTGAACTCATAACCCGCGAGATTTAGCCAGTCCCTAATCTATTTCCCGCTTATTTTCATGAAATAATCCTAACTAAGCCCATTATTATTAATTGGCTCGTTTCGACGTTATTCTGAGTGTTACAAGTCCACCCCCTTATTTAGGTTTCGTCTTCGAAACTTTTTAGTCATTGAATTGTCGAGGGTAATGTTGCCTCATCTCCTCCTCAACTTCCCAAGTGGACTCTAATCCTTTTCTATGCTTCCACTGTACTCGCACCAAGGGAACCACCTTATTTCTTTGCCTCTTCTCCTTACGATCGATGATCGCCACTTGTTGCTCCACATAATTGAGCCGCTCATCCACTTCAATATCCTTCGGTGGCATCACCATATCCTCGTCGACTAAGCACTTTTTAGTGAGATACATGGAATGTCGGATGAATTCCACTTAACTCACCGGGCAACTCCAACCTATAGGCCACCTCTCCTACTCGAGCAATGATTCGGAAAGGCCCTATGTATCTCGGGATTAGCTTGCCCACTACTTAAACTGAATGATGCCCTTACAAGGTGAGACATTTAACATAACCCTATCACCCACCTGGAACTTAATCGGTCTACGTCGTTTATCGACATACGACTTTTGCCTATCCTTAGCTACCTTTATAAAGGATTTGATCCTTTCCAGCTTCTCAATCGTAGTCTCGACCACCTTGACGCTCCCTAACTCTTTATGGCCAATATCACCCCAATAAGTGGGTGTTCTACATCTCCTACCATATAGCATCTCATTAGGGGGCATACTAATGTTGGCATGGTAGCTATTGTTATATGAGAACTCGACTAACGATAAGTGGTCATCCCAACTTCCTCCAAAATCAATAACGCATGCCTGGAGCATATCTTTAGCATCTGAATGGTCCTTTTCGACTGACCATATGTCTGATGCTGATAAGTCGTGCTAATGTGCAACTTCGTACCAATAGCATCATGGAATTTCTTCCAAAATTTGGATGTAAACCGGGTGTCACGATCAGAAACAATAGACACCGGCGCACTATGACGTGTTACAATCTCCTTGATGAATAGATCCGCGAGTCTCTCTGAGGAATATGCTTTACGGACCCATAGGAAGTGAGCACTCTTTGTCAAACGATCTCGCGGTACGCGATAACTTCGTGATAAAATCCATGGTGATATGCTCCCACTTCCACTTGGGTATATCCAAAGGTTGGATCTTCCCGTATGGCTTCTGATGCTCCGGCTTCACTTGCAAGTAAGTAAGGCAATTACTCACCTACTCCACTACATCACGCTTCATACCCGGCCACCAATAATCTTTCTTCATGTCTTGATACATTTTTGTAGCACCAGGATAAATGGAGTACCGAGTCTTATGAGCCTCATCCATTATCTTCCCACGTAAATCCCTATAACGAGGAATCCACATTCATCCGAATTGGGTTCTAACACCGAGAGTGATTTCACCCAACTCCGCGAATAGACCTCTCATCCTTTCAGAGTTAAGATGATCTTATTTCAATGCCTCATCTTGGAACTCCTTGACCTGCTTCATCACATCAGAGGTCATGACCAACTGATAAGCTTTCACCCAAATTGGCTCGGGTCTCTCCTTTCAGCTAAGGGCATCTGCCACTATGTTGGCTTTGCCCGGATGGTAATGCATCTCGCAATCATAATCCTTTATGAGCTCCAACCATCGCATCTGCCTCATATTTAAATCCTTCTACTCAAAGAAGTACTTCAAGCTCTTGTGTCTTAGTTGTGGGGATCACAATCAACCCTGCACTTAGCCCTGGTTGGCTTCTTCAAAAATTATGTTACCGGTTAAATCCCATTGGGAGAACTGAGCCTTAAACCAGTGTACCATACCTGTCGGACGGTCCACCATAGTATCTTATAAAACCTGTTAAATGCCACAAACAACCTCGCAGGATCTTAGTGTGGTACCCTTCCCATTCATCACGGAAGCCACTATGTGTGGGGGATTACCCAATTAGATCTACCCATATAAACAAACAGTTCACACAAAAATTAATGATTGTGATACAAGTATTAGTAGGTGTCAACATTACCACAACATATAGCATCATAATGTAGCACAAAAATAGTTTAGTTTAAGCTGAGCATGCTTCATCCCAAAATAGTAATAAAAAGGGAACAGTTGAACTCACCTTAAAAATCAGGAATAAGTCTTGGAAATGGAAAAATGTGATTCGGTCCTAGCACCCTAATAAAAAAGATTCAAGCAATAATATATGTGCTCAAGGGTCATTACAGGTGTACTTAGTTGGTTTATAATGTTAGATGTTTAATGAGTTTTGATTTAAAAATCTTCAAGTTAAAAGTTTCCCTTTTTAGGAAAGTTTGTGTTTCTTCATCTGAATGACAAGTTTTTATGATTATAACTAGTTTGTTACAGAGGTAGTAAGTGCATCAGTTATTGGTGAATTTTTAGAATTTACACTTTAATCCCTTAAGTTTTAAAATTTACAGTTCTTACCCCAAAGTTTGTTTAGTTCCAGCTTTTCACCAAAATATCATCCCGGGGATTCTAACTACCAAAATATTTATCTTGAACCTAGAATTCTGTTCAAAACATCTTAAGTCTCTAAATTCTACTATTTTTATGGCTTTTACTCCTATTTGGGTCCCCGAAATGGTTCATAATTACCACCATCGGTCCTTAATAGATTTTCAGCCATCAATACCCAAATTTTTCAGTCTAAAACTTACTGAGATTCTAGTTTAGTCCTCAGTGGAACTTACATAAAATGAATATGGCAATGAACATGCATTTTATATGGTTTACACGTATACAAACGTCATATGTTGGGAATATGCGACTCTAGAATCATTTGTAACATTTAAATCCGATTATAATGTAGTTCGAGGGTTGTTTTTACGTGAGCTTGTATCTTATGCAAGAAAGGTTTTACAAACAGTTGGTTATATGGTGCTTATTCACATATAGTGTGGGTTTTCATGGTAGTAAATGGTGCATCGAGTTTAGATTCACTAAAAATTTAAGAAAGTTTACCTCGAACAAGATTATGAGTTCCTTATGAACAAGGACATGACAACAAGGTTTTCTGTTGAACAAATAGAACCTATTTTGAGGTAAAATAAAGGCGGGTAATCAAAGATTCAAGGCATAGGAGTATAAAAATCACTTACACTTTTGGCGATAGACAGATGATCCGAATGTTCTTTGCTAGAAAGGAGATAGAATTCAAATGTGTGTGTGTCTTCAGACGAGAGTGTAGAGAGAGAATAAAAAGAATGGAAAGAATCCAAGAATTAAAGAGTGAGAGAAAGAAATTGGGTTTTGCATGTAAAAGAAATGGTTGAATGTTTGCAAGATTCTAGGAGAGTTGTGAGTGGGTGAGTGAGCGGCCGAAATTGTTGTTTAGTGAAGTTTATTATTTGAATTATTAATATATGCCACCACATGCATTCGGTAATATTATGATTCCTTAAAATTCTTTTTAAGTGTTGTTCAAGTGTATATATGATTGACCCAAGCACACTTAGCTACTATTGATAATAAAAATACTTCGAAGAAACTAAGTAAAACACTAAAAACTTGAACTAAAACCGGAGTAATGATTAAAACATGTACTAGTATCCATAACAATAAAACATAAGAATACATATTAATACAATAATTAAGTAAAATTTTTAGGCGTATGACAACTGTTGGGGCGCATAATAACATGGGCGCATGGGTACACTTGGCCATTTCCAATGAAAACTCCCAGGTGCATGACCCCTATTCAGGGACATGGGTACTGCTCAGGTGCATGGGTACTGTTCATGGGCGCATGGGCACTATTCAGGCGCATGACTTAGACAAGCACCCCCACTTTGACACTTGCACGATCCTATAACTTACTTTGGTTCCGAGGGGGTTGTTACATTCACCCACCGTTTAGGAAATTTTTTCCTCGAAATTTTTGCTTCAATTAGACTTGGAATGGTCTTGCTTCAAGAGATGCGGGTAATCCCTCTCATTTCATCTTCTCGTTCCCAGGTGAACTCAGGCCCTAGTTTAGAGTTCCACCTTACTTTTACCTTGGGGATATGGCTTCGCCTAATCTTCTGGACCAATCTATTAGTGATCTCTATTGGTTCCTCGACACAGTTTAACTTGCAATCAATATTGGCTTCCTTCATTGGCAATTATAGGGTTTTGTGTATATACATGTGTACCTAGTTTAGGAGCTGAATGTAAAATATCTTTCATGTCTTATGTATATGTAATTGAATGGGTATGAATGAAATGAGATGTGTTGTTGATGCTTATAATGTTTAATATTTCATTGTTTAGTGTGTGATAACACATATTGAACTAACTATATAGGTTTGTGGTTGTTTACATAGTTCTTAGTCAATAATGATTTAGAAACGTGTTTAAACTTAATCGTGTGAAGTTCTCATGCGAATGGACCATGCTAATGGACCATACGTATGAATACTTCATGATAATGGACCAGTCGCACGACTGAACTAGGAGACTGGATCAGTCGCACGATTGTGACATGAGATTGACTCAGTCGCATGACTGGACGTTCAGTCGTGCGGATGGATCAACCGCATGCTTCAGTCACACGACTAAACCATGCTAATGTTTCAGTTGTATGAATGGAAAACCCTAACCTATAAATACCACTTAATTCGTGGAAAAACATAACAATTCGAATACCTACACACATAATCGTACCCTAGCCATCTAGAGGCTCAAGAACACTTTTTCCAAGTTCATAGATTGTAGTTAATCATCTTACAATCGTTCTTAACGTTTTGATTCATTCTTAGCTCGATTATACTTGCGTTCTCACTGATTGGATCGCCAATCAAATTGGATTCTGCACTATTTGGTTTGGTATACACGTAAATCAGTTAGTACTCCGTACCTAAACGGTCCTAACAAGTGGTATTAGAGCTTTGGCTCTTGATTTGCGTGTGATTCAATCGATCTTGATAAAAAAATTCACGTTTTTCACTAAAAAACTCAATCTTTTTGTGTCAAACAGTGTTTTCGACGTCTCCAGGTCAAAAAGTTAACGTTTTTCGGTATACGGTAATTAGGGTTGGTGAAAAATTTGTGTTTTTACGTCTAAGTGTCCAAAACCTTCGTTTTTGCAAAAACAACAGTCTTCAGTCGCACGATTGACTCAATCGCACGACTGAACCCATTTGCATCTCCCATTCGCACGATTGAACTAAGTCGCCTTGTTCATTCGTATGACTGACCAGCTTCATTCGCATAGACTCCAACTGCACTCTCCTTACGCACGACTGAATCCAATCGCACGATTGAATTCATCTGCACACATCATTCGCACGATTGACTCATTCGCATAAGTTCAATCGCCCGAGTGGTCCATTCGCACAAGTGAAGTATTTGAGTTCGAAAGTATAAAGTTAA
>BJCM01151928.1:0-14692 GCA_018326385.1 Flaveria bidentis
TTCTGTAACGACTGGCTAGATATCACTATCATACATTGGTTTGCAATGTAAGTTATCTTTGTTTTATATGGTCAATAACATTTATTTATACAAATCAATTTACTAACTTTATATTTTTTTCTTATTTTAAGGTACTTTTATGAGTTAGACAATTCTAGATGTGCTTTCTTTAATCCGGGTAACATCACAAGTGTCATGTGCGCTAATAATTCCTTTATTGTTAAAGAACACATCATGAATATATATATACTTCATATAGACAAACCATTTTTTGTCGCACCATATTTTGCTAGGTAATATTTATTTATACAGTATATATACATATAAACATAAGCATACTTAATTTATCTATAACTTTTTTTATAGTTCCCATTGGTTGCTATTGATCATTTCACCTTCAACACAAAAGGGATATATTCTTGATTCTATAAAAGAAAAAAAGAATTCCAAATCCTATGCTCTTACATCTCTAATTAATGAAGCTATTGGGCTTACATTTGAATGGGAAATGATTAATGTATGTTTTTAATTACTTATTAATATTTTTTTATTGTTGATAAGACTAAATTAACAATTGTGATTTTTGTGCAGTGTAACAACAACTACAAACTTGGGAATGCGGCTTTATAGTTATAAAATATATTTATGAGTTTGTTAGAGATATTCAACATCAATTTCTAAATAAAGTAAGTTATTTTTATCAATTTGTATATTTACATATTGTACTATTTATATATTAAATCTCATTATTATTTATTTGTTTTTAGACTTGGAATGACACAAGCTATATGTCAGAATTGGAAATTGACAAGTTGATTTTACAATTAATGTCGCACTTTATAAGAAAAATGCATACTAGGTAGACGTCAACGTATTTTACGGTACTATTGTGTTATATATTGAAATTTTGTATAGTAAACACTAAATGTTTGTAATATTATTGTTATTTTGATCGCTTGAGAATTATTATACAATCAAGTTGATGTTTTATAATATATCTTTATAGTTTTAGTAGTATGTATTAGATTTAGATGTTGAGTTTGGGAGTAGAAGTAAAATGTATCTGGAAAATTAGCAAAATATATTCTGGAAAAATATATTTTATAAATTAAATATATTTATTTTAAATTAAAAAAACCACCCTATAAAATTATAAAAAATCGCCGAAACCGCCCTTTAAAAAGAAAAAAAATCGCCTACAATATGCAAAAAATAGCCCTATAAAATGAATCCACAAACCGCCCTATAAAATAACAAACCGCCCTATAAAATAACCGCCTTATAAAATGAGTATTTTTTAGAGCAACATTTTTAAGGGTGGTGTGAAACCGCCCTAACAAACAAACGTAACCGCCCTAATAAACTATTTCTGTACTAGTGACGGTATTCACACTGGGGTATATTTATCCATTATCACTTCTAGAATTTTAGGGATTCATTATTTTGCTTGTTAAATAATCAACTTCTTTAAAAGAAAACACTTTATGTTTAAGTATTAGGAAGAATCTTCTAGTTCTATATATGGTACACTTCACATCATATTGACTCGGTATTGTCTTACCGATCTGGTCAAATTAAATATTTACTATCCATTTTGGTTATGATTTTATATGCTTTAGTCGTCTTCACTTTTAAATTTCATGTAATTACTACTTGGCTTGTCAATGTGATGGTCAATCTTATTACTTTTAGACCATTATTACAATTTTTTAACTATATAATCATAACATTAATAATTATCATAATCAGATTCACTTCAAGAAATGAAGTGGAACCGTAAAAAAGTATATTATTTTTTTTTATTATATTCTCATTTATTAAAAAATAAAACTCTTTCATACTTTTTCCATAATATTGATACCGAAGAAGTATGTTTTTTAATTTTTTTTCCTCATAAACTCTTCTCTTTACTTAATATCAGTTGAGATTTAATTAGCTGTTTGATTTAAATAGTACATGTCGATCTTAATTTTGATATTTTATAAATAATAATTATAATTATGAAGTATGACACTCTATGTGTTGCATCATTCATATAAAAAATAAGTACATCTTTTGTTATAATCCAAGAGGCATTTATAATCTTTCATAATAGTGATGATGACTAAACCACAACATTAGTCTTTTAGTTACTCTACTCAATATTATCTATATAAATAACGTATAGCATCCAAACAACAAGGTATACCCTATATTCCAACTATATAACACATTCAGTTATAACATGTCGTCATATAAAACAAGTAAGCATTATAAAAAACAAGTAAGCATTATAAAATAAGGGGATTTTGGTTTCATCGATTACCCATGAGGCCATGAATATGTATATAATTAATTGATGTGCTAATCTATCATTGTTTATCCAGTCACATGTATATCTTACATATAAATAATTGACACTACTTTGAAACATATATATACGATAATATCCACAGATATCACGGTATATAAAATATATAAAATCTATTTAACAGATTTATATATACCAACTATTTACTCACTTTCATTTATGTCATCATAAAAAACAAATTTATATTCACCCAACATGACATCCTTAATAAAATGCGATCATCTTGAAATAAAACCATTATACATCAATCTGAATTTCATTATAATAACAGGCTATATATACAGGTATTAACCTATATAACATATTTGTTTTTCCATTGCTCTTTTATGTAAATTTAAATAATCATTGAAAACATATACGAGTAATATATAGGGTAATTTTCAGTTGAGAACTTCTTTTTAAGAACTTTAAACTTACTCTTTTTAAATTTAAATGTCTATAATTTTTTAAAATGTCATTATTTTTTTAAAACTTTGCATCATTATATTACAATTCCTTTTATCTTTAATATAAGTATTATATTGTTATATATCAAAAAGAAAAAGCATTAAACATCAATACTACATATATGTAGCATACATATAATATGATTTATCACATATATATAATTTGGTATATTATATATATGCAACGTATATATAATATAAAAATATTATACTCAAATTAAATATAAAACATATTTATTATTTTATGGTGAAAGTTTCTAAAAGGAAAATTAGATTTTAATAATCCAAATTTTTACTTATTGGCTAATAATAGTTTATACTATTAGTTTAGTTGGTAACAATCATAACTTTCATTTTTATTACCGATAACGGTCTTATTATCATAACTATTAATTATTTACGTTTGATTTCGACTCAATTTTGTTCGTAATAATGATTATAAACGAAAAAAAAATATACAAGTTAAATCAAGCTTAAAATAGGTATATATTAAGTGTGAATGTATGATAATTATATTACTGGAGTTGTTGTTGGTAATAAAAAAGTTGAGACTATTAGCAGTCAAATCAATAGTATAAGTTATTACGACCAATAAGTAATAGTTTTAATTATTAAAATCTAATTTTTTTAAATAGTAATAACATATAAAAGATTATAGACGTATAAAAAAATAAAGCAAGTTCTAAAATCAAAACTAGTTTTCAAGTGATTATCTCCTTATATCAATACGTCTCCCTATGAAGACTATTCAAGAACATATGATAAGAACAATAGATATAAATCGTTTAATTATAAAGAAAAGAAACCAAAATTAAATACCAACACTAAAATAACACATATAAACAACTTGCAATTGGTATTTAAAAAGTCAGATAACCATATAGAAGATAAGAAACGATTTAACAAATTGCGTGGATAACTCCAACATCATCATACCAACATTATAGATAATATACTATAAAATAATTTAGATAAACAAAAATATATCATAAATAACATTTACAAAAGCAATTAAGACAAATAAGATTTTGTTAATCAATTAAATATCTTTTTACTATAATAAAAGAGTAACTATTAAAAACACATGTTAATATCATATTCATTCTCAATGTTGGTGTATATATATAACATATAATATATAGTATATAGTATATAGTATATAGTATATAGTATATAGTATAAAATATATAGTATATAGTATAGTATATAATATATAGTATATAGTATATAATATATAATATATCATATATAATATATAATATGTTTGTGTGAGAGAGTAAATTACGTTTTAGGTCCTTGAGGTTATTAAAAATAACTATTTTAGTTCAAGGGAATTTTTGTCATTTTATTATAAACTAACTGAAAAATCTAACTCTGTTAGTGTATTGGACTGAAAGAGTTATAGAATTCTAACCATAAGACTTGATTTGTTAGAAAATTCGTTTTTGAACTCAAATTGTTAAAATGACAAAACCAGAGGGACTAAAATAGTAATTTACTCTTATTAATAATATCAATAAAATATACAAATGATCATCCCTTTATTCATGATTCATGCATGCCTTGTTTGTCTTGGGCCGCCATAACGTAAGCCCACTATATGTAACTTGATTATTAAATTGCTTGTAGCCCACTAATGTGACGGTCCAAACTCTAAACCAACACATTTTATAGCGACTCATGTTTCAACTTTGAACTCTGAAATCCAAATGATTCAACTCCCTTCGACCATCATTCAAATTACGTGAATAATATTATAAAATTTTGCACCTCAAACTAAAAAGGGGGATGACAATAATACATGACATCAATTCGAAAGATTTACTTTTCGCTACAAGTTTAGTACAATAACATTGATTTTGCTTGTTTTTCTTCGTAACTTGAAAAATATGAAAAAGAATGAAAGTAAGTATATCTTACCCTAATATCAATGCATTGATAACATATTTATAATTCAAGAACATGTATATAAAATGCAACGATTATGGAGAATTGTTGATTTGAAACCAAATAAAATTATATTGCTTAAAAGAGAACTTCCAAGATCTTTACAAGGTGACTTGAATAAGCTTCTAGGAGGTGACTTGAATATGCTTTTTAATAGAAGTCTAATCTCAATAGCCAAACTCGTTATAAAAATTAAAAAAAAAATTGATACCCAAACCTTTTTTTTTCTTTCTTAATACCCAAAGTTGATACTTTTTTTTCAAAATCACATAGACATCTGTGTAATTAACTCTTAGTTTTATTTATTTAATTTTTTTTCCGAATTAAAAGTGTCATATCATAGAATGTAAGATCGAAGTGACACGGGGATGGCAAATGGTTGATACATCAAATACAAATTATATTAGCGTTTTAATACATTAATATTGAAAGTTTTAAATTCAGTGCACCATGTTACAACATATTAATATGGATACATTTATTAGTGGGAGTTCAAATGAAAACAAAAACTTCAATCTCTCACTCCTTGAGCGTAGATGAACTTTGATGCGAGGGTCATGTTATTAGGTTGTCAACACTCTAAGTTAGAGGTTATGGGAGCATAGAAACGAAAGAATGTTCAATGGGATGCGGTCCTCAATGACTAAAATTGTGCAGGAAATAAAAGAAATGGTCTTCTTCTGGATCAAATACAGGGTCAAGAATTGCCAGCTGCAATGGAATGGATGGAGGTTTTTTTATATAAATATGTGAACTACTGGGTGATTGTAATTTTCTCTATTTTACAACTGGATGAGTTTCCTTTGAACTGCTTGTACAAGTGTTAATCAGCACCTTGCTGATTTTTGGTGAATTAGTAAACTTTTTCTTGACGTTCAATAAAATAAGATGAACTTTGTTTGCACTCAATTCAGTAACCTTAAAACCTACTTATTGAATTCTATCATCTTAGGTTTTAAGGTTTAACTTTTAAAATTTAACTTTATGGTTTATGGTTAATCTTGTAATTTAAGGTTTAGCTTTAGTGTTTAACATTTAGTGTTTAGCCATTATAATGGTTAAAAATCATTCTTAACTTTTATAATAAAAAAATATTTTTTAGTTTAGTTCCACATTTCATTATAGTTATCCCTATTTTCAATAAGGAAATATGAAATGTAGAGTTTCTCGCGCGTCTTTTTTTCTCTCAACTTATTTTATCATAATTTCATCTCTTGTGAATTAAGTTTTTTCTTATCTATAACCAATAATAAAAAAATATATTCTTAAGATATGTTTTATCACTCTAGCATATCAAATGACACGTGTCATTATTCTAACATATTAAAAAAATCATTCTCCCGCCTCTTTTTCATAATAAATACGAAAATTATAAAAACAATTAATTTAACTTTCATTTTTAACTAGAAATATGTTTAAACAAATATATTTATATTAATGTTTCTTGTCTCTCTCATATTAAATGATAATTATTGTAAATAAGTAAACTAAACTATTAAAATTTAAAATATAAATGTAATATGTTAATAATTTATTAATACATATTAAATATAGAGTAATAATTTTTAATTTATTATGTGTTATAACTTTTAGATATTTTTATTTCACCAATGGATAATAACATCTTGAGAATAAAATATTCATAAAACTGATAATTTTAATATATTTTATTTATTCCACTCATGTAATACATCTGCTCTAACGTAGTATAATATATTATTTTGTAGGCAAATATTATGTTGTTCAAGTATCTAGTAAGTTACCTTTGTTAATTATTAATCTCATGTGAGATAACTTTGATGTGAAGAATCGATAGTAAATCTGATGAGTGCTAGTTTAAGAAACTTTTAGAGTGAAGGAGTTGTAACATAAATTCAAACATTATAATACTATACATGTAACTTTCTTAATATATATTATATTTACTTTGGTTCATTAACCATGTGGAAAACGCGTTAAGGAATACTTTTTTTACTCGTTAAAAGCATTTATATTACAAGTCTTTTGCAAAGTGAAAACAAAAAGGACACTCCGACAACCCTATAAAAGTAAGCTCTAGGGTAATGAGCAGGACCTCTTCAACTAGAAGCACTAGTTTTGGAACTAATTTTGAACTCATATCCATGAGTGGTTCTGTAAAATATCATATATGAGTCCCCAAAAAAGTTTTTAAATCATAGGTTTCTTCAATTCACTTGTGGGCTCAAATAATAAACATATATATTGTAGTTCGGTTTTGAAGTTGGTATGTTACACTTTACACATCGTGGCCATTATTGCGTCTTAGTTAATTAATGATCAATACAATATGTCGTCTTTTCTAAAAGTAGTCAAAGTAGATTTTTGGGTTAAAGCTATTTGAGGTAGCACTAGAAATGAGTGTTTTCCTGTATACTATAAGAATCCGATGAGCCAAAATATTTATTTTTGGACTTGTCACTCAGGGGGCAGAAGAGGTGTAACGTTTAAATTGTGCAAACTACAATTATTGATATTTTAAAGCAAATTAGGAGCCGAAACATATTGTTTTTTACTTGATACGTGATTATCAATTATATTCATATAGCTCCATATGTATAAGGTGCATGAGCTCAAAATTCATGTACGAATGTGACGTTGATTTAAACCATTCAGTGAATGAAGTAAACGAATGGGTAAATCCAACGAAAAGATTTAAGGAGAATACAAGTAGAACCATTTTATTTTTGATAAGCATATGCCTAAGAGCTTACAAGACCAAATCCGCTAGCTTCTTGATCAAGCAAGAAATGAATGAAATTTATCGTAATTTGGAACCACGGATATGATGATGAGTAACTAATCCTATATCTGTGTGTATAGGAGTAGGTATAAATGAGAACTGCCTAAACTTGAGAATCGTTAGGAACCACATCTTAGTTTATTCTTTCAGACAATAAAACCAACATGGTACCACTTTTGTAATCAAAGTGAAACATTATGAGCAAATTTATTGTTGAATTTACATAGAAAAGCCAAGAAGACAGTATCGTTAATAACATCGTGTATGTAACATGGAATATAATACATGACATTAATATTTCACATGATGTCATTATCATAATTAAATGAAACATTACATAATGCATGTATGATGCATATGCTGATTACACTGTACATCTTCTGATTATTCTTTTGCATAGAGTCCGGTTCAAATAAAAAATGCATCTGTTAACATCAATTAAAACTGATTCAATCCATTTTAATTACCTTTTTTAGATTTTTGATTTCATTCAATCAAACTCAATCCAATTTTAATATAAAATTAATTTATTCTTTTAGATCTTCATATGACATGTTCTTGAGATTCATCATCAATTTAGAACAAATGCAGTTTAATATTGCATTTGTTTTTTATAATTTATTCGAAACCTAGATATATCTTAATGTTCATACAGATATTGTTGAATTTAATGTATATTTAGAGTCTAAAACATCATCCCCTATATAATAGAGCCTTTCTTTTTTGAGAATTACATTGATATGCTTTTATTTTTATTTTGTAATTAACATCAATACAATTATTTTTAATATGCATTATATGTTAAAATACCTTATAAACACAACATGTTTGGTGTTGTTTTACCCAATATGTGATGCTTTACTCTAAATCACCTTAAAACATCTTGTTTTATGTTAAATAAGCACGTCACATATTGCTTTAAGTGAAAACAATAAAAAAGTGAAAGTAGCACGAAATATGTTTTTTCATATGAAACCAACTCATATCATCATGTTTTACATTAAAAAAACACAAAAATATATTATTTTACATGAAAACAATACAAAACGTGAAAGCAACAAATAACGTGTTGTTTTATTATAAAAAGTACACATAACATGTTTT
This sequence comes from Flaveria bidentis, assembly GCA_018326385.1. Classification (NCBI taxonomy): domain Eukaryota; kingdom Viridiplantae; phylum Streptophyta; class Magnoliopsida; order Asterales; family Asteraceae; genus Flaveria; species Flaveria bidentis. The sequence goes on from BJCM01151928.1 coordinate 8,609, forward strand.
ATAATAAAAACAACAAAAAATGTGATCTTTTATCTAGAACCATACAAAACATGATACCGTAAAACAATAAATAATGTAAAACAACATAAAAAATATGTTCTTATCATGTAACAACACAACATGCATTGTCTTATCATAAAGCTACATAATTTTAGAATAACTTTAAATAACATTTTAACATAAGACAACACAAAACGTGTTGTCTTACCGTGAAACAACTTGGAAGTGTTGTATTACCAAGAAACAAAACATAATACGTTTTATCATGCATAAAACATAATATTTTCATAACAATGATTTTTTGTTTAAAAAAGTTATGCAATACTAACTTGAATTAAAGAGGAATTTTTTTTACGGTGTAATTTATTTTAAATAAAAAATATCATATAAAAAATTATTAACATATAAATAAAGTGAAGTAATTTATAAACGTCAACAAAATTAGGTTTTCCCTTGGGACCATTTTTATATTAACAGTTAATCTTAACCATTAATTTATATAATATATGTTCTATCACTTCTTAAGCTTTTTAGGCAAATCTACTTTTTATTTTATTTTAACCAACCTTATTTAGCATATGTATTGTTGCATACAGTGCATGTATATTAACGAATATCAATGTCTATGCATTGCAACAATTACTACATATCTAATCTTAGTATAGTGTACACTACCTACAAATTATATTTAGTGTATAAATTGTTGGATGCATTACATGTGTTACTGATGATAAATAAATGATAACTTAAAAGGATTGATTTAATCATTTTAAATTCATTTATGATTACAAACATTTTTTAATATCATTTATTATATACGTTATTTTTGTACGATGATACTATATGTTGTGATAAACAATCAATTTGACATGTAATTTTTTTTGTTTGTTAATATAAGAATGTTATACTCGAAGTAAAATATATTTGTTTTAATTTTATGATAGTTTTTTTTGTAAAGAATAACAGCATATTAACAAATTATTAATGTCTAAAAAAAGGAATTTCCCTTGTATATATAAAGTATGTAGCCTATGAACACCATTGCAGATCGTTCCAGGTGCCACATAGCGAGGATATTTGAATGAATGAACGTACGTGGGTAGGGTGAATTATTTAAGAAAATCTAGGACGTGATCATTAGTATATTTTAATTTTAACTTGATTATTTAAGCTATTAATTCAATAAACAATTAAACTAAACCTGTCGCTTATGAAGACAGCTAAATACAATGTATAACCAGGTTCTACATGAATCCAACAACTTTGTCTTTTGTTGGATGTTGATTTTAATAAGTTTGGTTTTTGTCTACCTATGAAGATGAGATGAACTTTAAGTTTTATAATATGCAAATATTCATTAACAATGGAATGATTGGATTCAAACTATATACTTTTTATGTTAATTGGGAATTAAATAAGCCGTTACACGTTCTTAAAAAGTAAAGATACAAAAAAAGACTATTTTCTTCGGTTGCATTATAATTTTGTAATCAGTCAAATATTAAATATTTTATTACTTTACCATCCTATTTGTTTAATGTTTAAATGTACTTTGATTGTATGGTGTTAGAGCATTCACATCTCATTACCTATATATTATTAAGTGTGGTATTTATATTATTGGAAATGATTGTAAGTGAAATAATAAAAAAATTATTAATATAATTCTGTATATTTGATAAATTACTATACATTCTCTTTAATTTTTTAATAATTTTTTAAAATGGTTGTGAGTTGATAAGAGACAATATGTAATGATAAATATATAAAATAATATAATTTAATTGAAAATAATAAATAATAATAACTTTTAATATAATTATAAAGATGAGTACTTAAATGTAAATGGAGGTTAATATATATGGTTTATGATATATCTCAAATTAAGACAAAGATTCAATAAATAGATCCATGAAGCTGAAATCATTAATTAATTTGTTTGTTTTATAAAATCAAACAAATGAAATTTTAGAAATTCAAATAAGTCCTACAAAATCCCATGAACCACCAATGTTTTTAAAAAAGAGAAATAACCCGAAATATAACAAGTGAGTTTTCACATATTGTTTTCTTGATAGTTCTTTCTAATAACGATGATAACGTGATAGTTCATTCTAATAACGATGATAACGTGATACGGGAACTCTAGTACTGGGATGAATTTACATGTCGAAGTGTTGAACTGATTGTATATTACATAGATTGTATATATAGCATTATGATACTACAATAGCATATGATAACCGGATGCGTGAACTCATGGGATGAATTTCCTGTATTCACATATGGCCTTTTTTTAATTAATTATGTAACATCAATGACGTTTAATATATATGGACACAATTAATATTTTATAAACCTTAGAAGTAATATAATATTATACTTATCTTGAAACAATTTTTTTTATTTGTGTACAGTTTAAAGAATGAGACCCGGAGAGTATTGATCTATGCAATACCTCACCCATGTTCTTTATAGAATAAAGTTTTCTTGTTTTTGTTCAGGTACACAATGTGGACGGTTTCTATTTTAGCTAAAATGTTCCAAGAAAATCAAGATTCTCTGATTATTAAATTACTAATGATGGATGAAGCTAGTTCAAGTTCAATGAACTCTTAAGACATTATGATTATATTTGACCAACTTTTATATTCGAAAATGTATATAAGATTTGTGTAGCATGATGTTAAGAATACAACTAAAGCTAATGAAGGCAAATTTTATAACTTCATATTAGAAAAAATACATGTAATACACTTGATTAAAAATTTAGTCTTTATTTCTCAAATAAAATTTTATGTAAAAGAAGGAATTGAGCTTCCTTAATATATTTTAACGTGTCTTAAGAGCTTTAGTGAACATTTATAATTTTATAAACCTTTTTCTTATATAAGTGTTCAGTTATTTTCACAATTTTTTATAACTATCCTAGTTTTATTCATAATAGCATAGCCAAATTTTTTAAGAGAATTTATGTTCACATGCTACCAACTAGTTTCTACCGGTAAACACTCACACTTTTCACTCTAAATACATTCTATTTAATTCATACTTTACAAGATTGGACTCACAACATTTGATTGCAAAATACACCACTATGTCACCGATACTTTCATTTAAATGTAGACAACTAATCAACTACTTATCCAATACAATAAATTAGAAACTAAAAATGTGTAAGTTGTGACCATGACGTGGTGCAATAAAACGATACTACAATAAAACTAGCGGGAAAACACACTCTTTGTGGTGAAGGTGTTACAGTTTGTAAAGCTCGTTTTTAATGACTTGTATTTTTATGTTCGTTCTTTAAGCACGTGGCAATGGTAAAGTTGCAATTTTATAAACAATCATACTTTAAAGATTGTAAGAGGAAAAGAAACCTTCGAGTAGTTTTGCCTTATTGTAATTTTTATTGATAACTTGTGCGTAGTCAAACCAATTCAATTTTTAATAAACTTACATTAAAATGTAAATGTCATAAGGTACATTCGTAATAATTATATGTCTACTACAAGAAAGCATCACTATCGCCAACATCATATTTCCAACAGAAGTTGTCGCAAAACAAATTTCATTATTATTATTAAAAAAATGACATACATCGGCAATCGACCACAATTTAACCTACGTTTGAGAATATGTCGATAATCCACTGGCAGCAAATGTCCTGTCATAGTGCCTTATCAAGATTGACTTGCGACGAGTTATCCTATCATGGTTTTAAACGGAAAATCCATCAATTACTTTCCAAAAAAAATCACGCCCCTCTAAATAGGCTTTGAAAAAAATTATTCCTAATTTGTTTGGTAAAGTTTTGCAATTGAGTTTCGTAAGAATAATACAAATCCAATGGAAATATTGCCAATATATACTTAAATCATGTTTCTAAAAATAAGAAACTCACACTGATGAAAATATACTACAAATAGCCTACCTATAGTCCGTCAAGCCTATAAACTGTAATGTCTCAGTATTTGAAAGTACAAAATATTGTCGTTTGGGTGTCTTTGTACATTACCTTCTAAGGACATGAATTCGAACTAAGTTAATAATTCTATTTAACATTATTGTAGCAGGTTAGTTAGAATTGATGATCTTAAATTAAATATTTTGACATGTATATCTAACAGGTCGACAGAATATCAAATTGTACTATAATTGGTTGGCTCAATAGTAGAGCAAGAGACGGTTGAGTGGTATATGCCTTGCCATAAGGCATGTGACATTCTAGTATTTTTTTCCTAAAATAAAGATTTTGTATGAATTATGTGTTTCTTTTTATAAGCTAATGTTTTACATTTTGTAACGTTAAAATATAGGACAACTTTAAGAGACTATAGAAAGATGCTTCGTGTTCAGGCTCATAGGTTGATATGACTACTTTACGGTTAGAGAGTAGTAGAGGTGTCCTCACGAGTCTAATAATTAGGGCCAAGACCATCACCGATCCCTATTTTATCTTTACCGAATCTTCCGGGCGCCCCTTTGCCATGGGTATGTATCCTATCATTATTAATCTGTCACTAGCTTCTTGTTTCATATGTTTACATACCATAAAATTGATTAACTTGTGTAGGATGCCGCCATAGATACCCGCTTGTTAAGTTACATTAACTTGTCACTACTTTGCCAATTGATGTACTAAAGCTTCATGCACCTCATCGGGATAATGATGCGCCCGATTCCAATCACGATTCTCATCACTATTAGTCATTAAATGAACTAGAGGTTCCCTCTCTACGAAAAATTAATGTTGTATTATTTGTTGTGAACGTAACAAGAATACTCAAGTAATACTTCAAAGATACAATGTAATCTTATTGGATTTGAGAATATGAAATTGATTCAGATCAATATGAGGAAGATGATGATCATCTATATAATGACCAATGGATCTTAACAACCTTTTACTAACTAATCAAAGCATGATTAGTAAACTACACATACAACCCACACTTTGACACATTAATGCCATGTATTTACAAATATAAAACAAAAGAAACTTATGCACTACTTTAGCTTCACATTCTCCACCTTAGTGCATAGAGTAGATCATTAACCATATCTAAAATCTTTAAACACTTTGAGAACTTATCACCAGGTAACACCTTTGTTAATATATTAGCAACAATATCCAATGTACTAACACCTTCAACTTGAACCTGATCGGTACTAACAATATCTCGAATAAAATACAACTTGACTTGAATGTTCTTGGTCCCTTCATGAAACAAAGGATTCTTGGTCAATTGAATTTCTCCCTAGTTATCACAATACACTATTGCAAACTCAACTTTAACACCCAATTCAGATAAAAACCCCTTTAGCCAAAGAGCCTCTTTCACAGCCTCGGTTAATGCTACATATTTAGCTTCAGTTGTGGACAAAGCTACTGATCACGTGTCAATAATATGGTGTTTAATTGATCTAAATACTTGATTTTACGTCATGAATATAGTGGAACAAGTTCACATTGTTTGTTTTTTGGATTATAGGTGATTAATTGATCTAAAGGAAGCTTATTTTGGATTAAAAGATGCAAAACGGGAAACCAGAACTAAACTTGGTGAAACGTGAAGAGAATGGATGAAGCAGGATGGAAATTGGAGCCCGAGAAGTGAAGAAATGCAAAAACCGAAGGTTCAAGACCATGGTAACTTAAAATGGGCATAACTTGGGCTAGGAAAAGAGTTACGGGGCCCACGACCTATCAACGGAAAGCTCATAAAAAGTTACATGTGAAAATATAGTGAAAAAAAGTGCAGGAAGGCCGTAAGCTACGGTCTGAGGCCGTAAGCTACGGTCTGAGGCCGTAACTTACGGCCTTATGATGAGTCCGTCTGTGAACCTCGTAAAGCAGAAGGTTTGGCCGTCTGATTGAGGGTAGGCTATAACCTATGGCCTATAGGCCGTAAGTTACGGTCTAACGCGATATTTGAAGGATTATTTCAAATTTTAAATCCTATATAACCCTAATCATTAGGGTTTCGAAAGGAGACTTTTCCCAGCCGAATTTAAGCGATTTCAAAGAGATTTTGGGTGCTTCCAAGCTCCTCAATATCATCCATATCATCATTGATC
>BJCM01151929.1:0-20709 GCA_018326385.1 Flaveria bidentis
ATTTGGAGATGATGGTGACTGAATCAGTTGCAGGTGTTGATGGTGAAGAAGATGAAAGGAGTGGTGGGGAAGGGAAGGAGAGAGAGTGTGTGTGAGGGGAAAGTGGGTGTATGTGAGTTAAGGGTAGTTTTGTCATTTAAAAAAAATTAACTGAACAATTTAACGGAGTTAGTCATTTGGATTCAAATGGAGATAAAAATGAAACGTTAAGGGACAAATCAAGATTTTGAAACTGCAAGGATACAAGTGGTTAAAATAAGAAAACATTAGGGATGCAAATGGTAATTTACTCTAATTATAAAAATGAAGATAAGAGATGGGTTGTGAATGTTTTAAGTTGTAACGAACTAATTGTAAGGTGTGTTACAACATTCAAATTAGGTTAATATTTCAATTAAATAATGGATTTTTTATTTTTTATCATTAATTTTTTTTTCTTATTCACTCATAACCACTTTCATACGTATTAAAACAAATTATCAGGGTGAACAATATTTTTCTCAAATATACAAATTAATAATTAAAACTTTTATAGCTCAACTCACAACCACTTACAATCAATCTCTATCGTATAATAAACACACTCATAATAATATGAAGAACCTACGATGAATGTTTTACTAGTTTTTCAAGAGAATTGAGTTTAAATATTATTTGATTAACATCTAAGAAAAAAATATGTAATCTTACTTTTTGTCTACAACCTTATAATCTATTGGTATTGGTTTTAGTTACTACAAATATAACATATGTTAAAATCCTTTCAAGTGTTGTATTAGTTGAAAATTCAAAGAAAAAATTGATATACAAAAAATATATCTCTACATCATCGTCTACCGGACTAAACTCCCCAACTTACGAAGAAGGATACTACTAACTTCTATAAAAGCACTTTCTACATTACATCATTCTACTCTTAAAATCATCACTCGTCATACATATATTTTATAAAATTTAAGCATACGATCCTTATTTAAAAAGTATTATCATTTTATCATCAGACTATATGTATTTTAGATACGGTTTTTGATTCGTTATTCGTTACATACTAATATTAATTTGTTCGAGTACTGTTTGCCTTTCCACTTGACCAAAACAACGGCGCGGATAAATCTAACTAAACTACCTATCTCTCTCTCTCTCTCTCTCTCTCTCTCTCTCTCTCTCACACATACATATACACACACACTCTACGAAACTTTAAAGAGTTTTGAAAATTGAAAGTGGTGGTAGGGGGAAGAATGAAAAGAAACTGAGGTGGGTGCATGCATCTGTACATTTCACACAAATATTAAATTAAAAAAACCCAAAAATCTTCGGGTTTCACTGTCGATTACCACCGACTGCATCATGCAAATAACATCTTCATTTGGGTTTTTGGTGAAATTAATCACTGATAACTGAGGATACCAGATGTCGTGTTTAAAATCTTTGGTAATTTTGAAGTTACAAGGGGTTTTCTTTGCTGTTATCGGTTGCTGAAGACGCGTTGTTGTAAGGCACGACTCACTATTTACCTGCATTATTGATATTTTTCTCCACTTTGGATCGATCGTTTGTGGGTTTTTCAGATTTCTGGTGGTTTGTTGTTTCTTGTGTTCAATCTGTTTCAAAGATGGAATCTTGGTTTTGGTATTTGGAAATTTTGTGGTGAAATTTAGGGGAGAATTAAGGAATTTTGAGCTGTTTAATATGCTGGAATCTGAAATTACCACGTGCGATTAGATATTTAGCATACCAACTGTTTGATTTAATGTCTAAATTGGGTTTTGATTTTTGGAGATTAGTTTGTCAATTTTGTTTCTGGTTTATTAATCTTTTTGCTGATTTTTTTCTCTGTTTTTTCTTCAAGCTGTTGAATGGATAGGATGGTGACGTCATGAGAAATCAAGAATTATCTTTAATTTGATCAAATAATGCAACAGAAGGATTGAGAAATCTGTTCATATGTGGATTCAAGAATCAGTTTTAATAAATCAGATGTCGAAAACATCAGCTTCTTTCGCCATCATTTTCATGTTATTGATCTGTGTTTCGGCGTCTGATAATGGGTTCTCAGGGTGTAACTGTGAGCTTGAAGGTTTCTTTGGGTACAGAAACATAATGGAAACACAAAGACTTAGTGATTTCTTGATAGCAGTTGCTTATTTCTCAATCCCCATTGAGCTTCTTTACTTTGTTAGCTGCTCAAATGTCCCTTTCAAATGGGTACTTGTTCAATTCATTCTGTTCATTGTGCTATGTGGAATGACACATTTACTCAACGGTTGGACATACGAAGCCCACCCTTTTCAATTAATGCTTGCACTCACCATCTTCAAGTTCCTCACGGCATTAGTCTCTTTTGCGACTGCCATTACGTTATTCACTCTCATCCCGTTGCTCCTTAAAGTTAAAGTTAGAGAATTTATGTTGAAAAAGAAGTTTTGGGATCTTGGTAGAGAAATGGGAATGATCAAGAAACAAAAAGAAGCCGGGTGGCATGTTCGTATGCTCACACAAGAAATAAGAAAGTCTCTTGATCGCCACACAATTCTTTACACAACTCTTAATAAGTTATCTGAAACTTTAGATTTACAGAATTTTGCAATTTGGATGCCAGACGAGGCTAAAACCGTAATGAATCTCACCCATCAATCGAACGGTGGAGAATCTACGAACCTTGGTCAATGTTCTATCCCTATCAATGATTCTGATGTTCAAGAAATCAAAAGAAGTGAAGCAGTGAAGTTATTAGAACCTGAATCAAGATTAGCTGAGTTAAGCAGTGGTGGGTCAAGTCAACCAGGAGCTGTTGCTGCTATACGTATGCCGATGCTTCGAGTTGCTGACTTCAAAGGTGGGACCCCTGAGATGATTCAAACTTGTTATGCAATATTAGTTTTGGTTCTTCCTGACGGAAATTCTCGATCTTGGACCAATTCTGAGCTTGAAATAGTCAAAGTAGTTGCTGATCAAGTAGCTGTTGCACTCTCGCATGCTGCAGTTTTAGAGGAATCAAGACACATGAGAGACAAATTAGTGGCTCAAAACCAAGCTTTACAACAAGCTAAACATGATGCGATGAGGGCAAGCCAAGCTAGAAGCTCGTTTCAAACGGTTATGAGCAAAGGTTTAAGAAAACCAATGCATTCCATCATGGGCTTGCTTTCAATTTTACAAGATGAGAATTTAAACGGTCAACAACGTGTTCTTGTTGACACAATGGTCAAAACAAGCAATGTTCTTTCGGTGCTAATTAACGATGTAATGGATGATTATCCTAAAGATAATGGCAAGTTTCCATTAGAAATGAGATCTTTCCGGCTTCATGATATGATCAAAGAAGTTGCGTGTCTTGCAAAGTGTTTGTGTGTTTATAAAGGCTATGACTTTGACATTAAAGCGGACAAATATTTACCAGATAATGTAATGGGAGATGAAAGAAGGGTTTTACAAGTGATCTTGCATATGGTTGGTAATCTTTTGAGTGGGGGTAATGGTGGTGGATGCTTAACTCTAAAGATTTTGGGAGAAAGTGGAAGCCACGGGAGAAATGATCAACAATGGCGATCTTGGAGATCGAATTCAAACGATGGATATGTTATTGTTACATTTGAAATTGGGTTAAACGATTCACATTCTGTGTTGGAACACTCTCCAAGTGATCCAAGAAAAGCTAGAGTTGTCGGTGAGGAAAGTTTGAGCTTCAGTATGTGCAGAAAGTTGGTTCAGGTTTGTATTCACAAGAAAACTGTTGCATGAGCTTTTTTGTTTTCTTATGTATATGTGAGGGTTCAGCTGTGTAACAATTAATGGCCCAAAAGGACCAAAACTTTCCCAATTGACGAGTTACACGACCCCTAATCCGATCAATATAATCAACACTCTACTAATACTTTATTGCGTTCTTGGCTAACTAAATATGAAATAAACATTGTTTTTTTGGCAGATGATGCAAGGGAACATTAGGGTAGTCCCAAATCCATCAGGTTTTGACCAAAGCATGTCACTTGTTCTTCGATTTCAGCTTAGGCCTTCAATCATGATCGGGATATCTGAAACAGGTGAATCATCATCAGATCACGACCCACAATCAAACTCAATCTTTATGGGCCTTCAAGTTCTTTTCGCTGATGAAGATGATGTAAATCGAGCTGTAACCCGTAAGCTACTGGAGAAACTGGGCTGTGTAGTCATGACTGTGACCTCAGGTTTCGACTGTCTCTCAGCTCTCAGCTCACCAGTATCTGGTTACCAAATCTTGATTTTGGATCTACATATGCCCGATTTAGATGGGCTTGAAATTGCATCTAGAATAAGAAAGTTTAGAAGCCGAAACTGGCCTTTGATTATTGCATTAACTGCTAGTGCTGATGAAGATTTGTGGGAAAGATGCATACAAAATGGCATTGATGGAATCATTCAAAAACCAATTCTTTTGAAGGGTATTGCTGATGAACTAAGGAGAGTCTTGATTCAAGCCCAGAAGGTCTCATGAAGTGAAAATCAGTCTTCAAAGAAGGTGTCACCTAATAAACTAACACATCTAACTGAAATATATGAATGTATAGTGTAAAGATGGAGTATATGAAGATTTTGAGCTTATGTATGAATATCTTATTGAGAAACCTTTCATAGATTAATAAACTCGTGGTTGTTACAAGTTTTCATCCATTTCTTGACATCTCGCGTGATGAATAGTTTTTATTCGACCCATTTCAAACCCTGAGATTGCTAGTTTCTGCATGCATCTATGGAGTAATTAAGCTGATATGCATGATTTTGTTGAAGGAATATTAACAAGATGATGAATCAATAGGTGTTCTTTTTGGAAAATGACATGTGACATGCACATGGTGTCATGTAGTGCATGTACTTAAGGAGCCCAATATCAACATGTCATGTTTGACGATAATAATAAGCCAAGTTCTATGCATGTGTTTCAATGTTACAGGGCAGCTGGGACCCAAATACCTTATTGGTCCTTTTCTTGATTTAAGGTTTATTCTAAATTTATATAAAATTTATATATCCTGTCATTTTCGTTGGATGTTCATTGTATAGATGCCTTTTACATGCTTTCATTTTTGGACAAGTTGTAGGTATACTCCAACAGATTTACAATTGCATCCATAATTTGGTTAGTTAAGTTATTTTCAAATAAAGAAAGTTAAATCAATAAATCATCATAAGAGTATTTCTTTGAAATTTTGTTTGTGGAGAAAATGCAAATGAGAAAACTATGACTTTTTCATGATGTTGTTCAGCTTCTTCCAACATACAAGAAATTATTAATAGTATGAAAGATTATGTTGTTCTTGTTGTCTTTGGGAAATCATTTCATTTTTTATGTCATTTGACACGTAGAACACATCATTTAGATTTAAATGGTGGAAAATTTTAACACGATACAAATCAAACGTGAAATTAACAGATTTGGTTGGTGGTTCGCATGTTAATTTCATAAACGAGTTAACATAACTAACCTGTTTAAGTTTGTTTGGTTTAGGTAAAGTTGTCTAACCAATTTCAAGAACACCCCCCCTCTCCAACCCCAACACACACACAACAACAACACCCACCAACCCAATTTAATGGTTATAAGACCAACCACAGTCAATTGAGACCAACAGACGTCTATGTGTGGATCAAATTAAATTATCTAAATAATTCATGCTTATTACAATTATATACTAATTCGAGGGTAATAAAAATGGAGGCTTATTATGACCATATACATATACAATTAAGTATATATAATTTATGAATTCTATAAGATTTTTTATAATTTAAATTTCAAGTTAGTATTATCTAAATTTGAATAATTTTTTCTTTATTAAAACAAAATAGTGAGAAATTATAAAAGGTGAATCTGTTATTAGAATTGATGTTTTTAACAAAATCAAAATACATATGAGAAGACAGCTTTGTTTTCAAACGTTCTAAAAGTTAAGTTTCTGAAAAAGATTATTTTTCTTTGCAATATCATAAACAGAAACATACATTATGATAGACTATATTGACTTCATCATACTATTTTCAATTTTGAGGCTTAGATAAAATGATTATAAGAGAGAAAAATACACATATTGAAAATCACGCGTGTCGCGTATACAAAATTCTTATAATATGAAATGATTTCAAGAAAGTAACAATGATTATTAAAATTAGAAAGATAATTGTTTCATGATAATGATAAGTCAAATTGACAATTGAGATGATGTCAAATTGTCAATACAAGTATGGAGTATGGTCATCATCTTCACAACAGAATTTAATTGGATGAAAAAAAACGATGTAATCCAATATCTAATAAAATGGAGTAGAAGAAGATGTTATATCATATTTACTGATTAGACACTACTACATAAATAAATAAATAAAAATCATATTCACTATTTAGAGCATATGCAACTAGAGTGCTTTAATTCATAAACGTTGATATAGGAGGCCATGTAGAAGAGATAGAATAAGAAATTTCTAGATTTTCAAGGCAAAAGTCATTAGTTTCAAATATGGAGTTTTTGTTCGTGGGTGTAAGAGAGGGAACATGTATATGAGCGGAGGTTTAGCATCGTGTGATTTTGGCCGGATAAATATGAAGTGAAGGTTCGCTTCAACCACTATAGACGGTGTTAGTAGCAATCAAAACTAGGGATTTGGAAGTATCGTTGATATACTCCTAAATAATTATATTTTGTCGGATCTTTAGTTTCATTTGTAATTGGTGGTCTTAGCTTTTTGTTGAGATTTGTTGTAATAATAATTGCTTTGCCGTTTAAAAAAATATATTTTGTCAGTTCGTTTTATTAAATATAACTAATTAATTATTTAACTTAAACTTGATTACCTTAAATTACTAATCTTTTTTTGTGATTATAGTTGATATTTTACAAATATAGATTTACAATAAAATATAAAATTACTCAATATTATTAATCTTCATCGAAAAGTCCATTACAAATCAATTGACTTTTGTAACTCCGTAAGATTGTAAGAAGATTCCAAGTACATCTGTTATCATGAATTTTTTGAAGTTGGTGTTAAACCATGGAAAGAATTTGGGCCAAGTCCAACTCCCAAACCTACAGTCATCACTTAGCATTTCAGGCCCATTAATGATCAACCCAAATCGAAATGGATCCAACTTTTACACTAGGTGCTAACGGGCTGCCACTAGCCCCAACTCCTTTTACATATTTACTCATTAGATTACAACTCATGTATTAGTGTCAAATAAATAAACATATTAAAATTATTAGTTTTATAAATATTTTATTTTTTATATGTTATTATTCATTAATGAAATAAAAATATAATAAATATTTAAAAGTTATAAAAATAATAAATTATAAATTATTACTCTATATTTAATATATATTAATAAATTATTAAAATAACCATATTTATATTTTAGATGTTTAATAGTTTAGTTTACTTATTTACAATAATTTTATTTAATATGAGAGACAAGAAACACAAATATAAATATATTTGTTTTAACATATTTTAGTTAAAAAGAAAAGTTAAACTAATTGTTATTATAATTTTTGTATTTATTATGAGAGAGATGCGGGAAAATATTTTTTTGATTATGCTAAAAATGATGACACGTGTCATTTGATATGTTAGAATGATAACACGTGTCTTAAAAAAACTTTTTTTATTATAGGTTATAGATATAGATTATATATTATTAAAGTTGATTGCTTATAAAATTAAAAAAAAAATCGAATAATGGCCTTAATTTGAAAACATTAGTGGTTTAGGTGTCCTAAAACTCTAAAAGAGGGTTAGGTTTAACACGCGTAGCTTAACGTTTAAGATAAAACTATCCAAAATATTCTTTGTTATTTATTTATATATAATTTAATATATTAAACAATACAAAAAATAAATAAATAAATAAAAATACGTTAACCTTAAAGAGCACCAAAATACTTTTTGAGCAAACTATAGGGATGGTCAGAGGAAGCTAATATTTCATTGTTAGACATTGTTAACTTAGCTATAACACATTTGATTTTTAAAGTGAACGACTGTCGCAAGCTTTCATGGACGAGCTGATTATGTTTTGTATCTCCTCATGGTTTGGACGTTGCAGTCGTTTAAATTCATGCTTTTAGTTCCCTATGTGTTTGCCGGACACTTATTCCATGAAAGTTATGGTCGTTTAAAGATACGCGTATGTACATGTGCAGGGAAGATCATTCAATGATAAAGAAAAAAAAAAGTAAGAAAATTCTCATAAACTTGAGCAGCAGGCAAGGCATGAGAAACCCTGCATGCTCTCATGATGGTTTCAAAGTCAATTTGAAAATGAAAGGGGACCATCCTTATTCCTTCACACTTCAGAGTTCAGTCTTTTGGTCCACCTTCAGTTCTATCATTTTAAGTAAATCAAATTCACAGTTACATCTTCATTTCTTTTAGTATCATACAATTGGGACCCACTTAAAGTGTTAGATAACTTACATCATCTCACCATGGTTCAATAAAGGTTCTAAAGCTGTTTGCTTGCTTCAGCTACTTTGAAGTTTTAACCTTTTTCTTTTCACCTAAACCACTACTGGCTACTAAAAGTTTATCCACAAACCGATCGCCAACCCACCAGTTCAATCACCTAAAAGAAACTAGTCGTTGTATGCATCGTGTGTTGTACAGTACAATCAAATGCCCAAGTAGTAGTTGAAGAGGTTTAAGAATATAGAAATTAACAGCAATGGTCCAGTGAGCACATCAATGATGCTGGCATAGCATGTTAGGGAATTCAAGTATCAGAATCATATCTTCAAATGATGACATGTTCTTAACAAGATAGAATTGTTGTATGAGCGTGACATAGTGCACGCATTCCATGATTACATGTTTTTAGCTAACTTAACAAAATATGCTGGAGACATCAATAAAGTGTCACACAAACGAAATGATTTTAGCATTCGTAAAGTCAAACTTTATCTCATTTCCCATTATGAAGACGGCATTTGTTCAAAGAAAGACATATAGCAATGAAGCTGGTATAAGCAAACAAGAGTAAGTTAGTAACTAACAGAATGAAGTCATATAGTAGCAGAAACTGATAAGACAGTTAAATATTATAGATTTGAATAGGGTAGACTGTTGATCAAGTTAATTTATGTACTTTAAAGGCAAAGAGATATGCCTTGTAACAAAGTACATAAAACAACTCATGCATACAACAACTAAAAATCTATAGAAAGCCAAAATCTCTAATATTCACATAATGTTGGAGCACTTATACCAAACAATGCAGAGAATGAGAAAAACTCACTATCACAAATCCAATTAATCCTCCATGAAGCTCAGTATTGAGTTTGCCATTCCATGCTGTCTTCAAAGTCAAAACTGCTTGCACAATCCAATAAAGCGTTTTGTTGATGCTCATAACGACATATATAATTCAACCCCACAAGAAGCTCACAAATGGCTGCCTCTGTCTTTGTTCTATCTGCAAAATACAATGTTTGCAGAAGAAGAACATTGGTTCTTGAAACGATTTGTTGTTGCTCAAAATTTCTCTCGTTTTGCCACCGAATCATGTTGTGTGCCAAAGGTGCAAGCCAAGCAAGAATCTCATCAAGCCTATCTTTCCAATCATGGGCAAGAGGGGCATCATATATAGCTAAATCTTTCACATAAGACTTTAAACTCGTCTTTAACGCCAATCGTAAGCTTGTTGGTAGCATTTGATATAAATCATCTCTAGCTTCCTCTCCAACTAGATGTGGATACTGAAGCAATTTCTCAATCACAATTATAACATTAGCATAATGCAAAGCTAAAGCAGAGCCTCCAATGGTGTTTTGAGAAGCTTGTACCAGCAGCCTGTTTTTGGGATCAGTCTTAAAGCTGCTCATCACATTTGTCTTAAACCGTCTTTGTTCTCCAGTCATTGGAATCCGACTCTGAAAACCCGAATGATTTGTAACATCTTTTCTTATACTACTCGAAACACTACAAGAACCTGAAATCTGGCTGCTTCGATCATCCCCTTTTTGAACAGAACCATCATCAAAATCATCCAACTTTGAAACTGAACCGCCTCCGTTTAAACATTCCATAAACAATCTCCCAGGTCCCAACCCACAAGCAAAGTTAAAATCTTCTGCTTTGAACAGCGAAACTTCCCCCTTTTTCAATCCAACCCGAGGCTTAACCGTAACTACCCTCTTCTCAACCCCTGAATTACTACAACCACCACCAGATTTCGCACTACGCGCATCAAATTGAACAGAACTTCTACAAGAATGTAAATTCACCCTCGAAATCGAACCAGAACCATTTGAAAACATCTCCCGTCTCGAAAATGTATCAGCAAAAACGAAACAAATACGAGCATAAAGAGTACATACAGTTCTTGCAAGCATCTCCACGATCTTATCATAAGTCTGATTCCACAGAGAAACATCCTTCAGATGCCTCACATCTTGCTTCTGCCAAACAACTTTCTGCTCGAAAACCTTTCGGCTTTCTTCATGCTGATTCTGCTGAAACTTGTTCGTAGCAACCTCCAATTGATTCAATACCTCCATTTCAGTATACAAACTAGCTGTAGTATTAACATATCGTTCCATTTTTCGCACCATCGCCTCCATATCCTTCACTAGAAACCCTAGCTCCCCAACATCAATGGCTCCAGTAACTATATCTCCATAAACATGTTGAAACCCTTGAAGCTGAGGGACCGTACACTTCTTCCCAAGTCTAGAAACAACACCAGCGATGAAATTCAAGTCATCAAGCTTCTCCGAAAGCGCGAGATCGAGAAGATACGTTTCGTCGGAAGAAACTAGGGTTTTGACTCCATCAGATTTGAGAATCTCGTTTTTCAACTTGGAGATCTCGTTATTCGTTAACGATTTGTGGAGATGAACCGTTTTCGACAGCACATTAGCAACCTCAAACGACAAGATTCCGATTGTCACCGGAGTTTTACTACCGATTTCATGCTTGTTCTTCGTAGGTGGTTTCGAAGACGATTCTAACAACAACGCGTGCTTGAGATTCGAACTCATTTGACTCCCTAATCTCACCAACCAAGGTTCAGCCACCATTGCTGTAAATAATCAATCTTCGAGCTTCAACACACCGAAATCGCACAAATGTTTGTAGATCTGGTTAAAGATTCAGCAATTGCATCGCATTAATTGCAAATTGAGCATTAATGTGTTGAAATTGAAGCTGAATTGAAGGATATGATGGTTGAATTGTGGTGTGTTTCACAGGATCAAAGGGTTGAAGAGTGAAATTGGGGTTTTGGTGATGAAGATGGAGGTTGATTTATGGAGTTTTGGGGCATATTTGAAGAGGGTAAATGGCAGTTTGAATGAAGCCAATCTCAACTCAACTGCACCACTTTCTGTGCAATATAGTATACTAACAAAAAGAGAACAAACACTAAAGTACAAATTTTAATTATTGAAATAATTGTTAATTTCATAAACACTAACTTTTATAATTTACTAGATAAATTTATTTTACTTTTTTTTTAAATAGCAAATGTATGATTTCAGAAGATATATGTTATTTTAATCGGGTTCGTCTGTTTGTTTTCCAATCAGAATCACACCTCCAATCCTTACAGAAGAAAATTTATTGTTAAAAAACCTCAATGTTCAAATTTGAGTATTTTGCTTAAAGTGAAACTTAAATCATAACCTTTTTTTATTTATATGTTATAAGTATTCTATTTTAACCAATTGGGCTAAAATTTATTCTATCAATTTATTTAACTTTTGTTTGTTTTTTAGTGACAAATATACTACTGCTTCGAATCGTTATCGAATTAGAATCGCACCCAAATATTTTTAACGACAAATATTTTAACAGTATTGATAGAGTTATGATTTATGAACATAAGTTAATTATTTAAATTGTTTACCAAAATAAAATTTGAACCTGAGGTTTCTTAAAGGCCGTTTTGTTACTGGATTGCCTTGTGATTAAACATTTTCTATCACTTTATTATTGTTTATTGTTCGTTTTCACTACTTTATGCAAAATAGAAAGATGCTTTGATTTTCGATTATTGTAACTTTTTCAAAATTAAATGGCTAAATAAAAAGCACTTGTTGTACCTTAGTAAATGTAGGTAAAACTTCTATCGCGAGGTGAATGTAACGGCTAAAATATGGTTATAGTTACAAAATATTTAACTAGGACTAAAATAATTAAACTTTAAAGGTAAAACACATGAGAGGAATTGTGGTAAAATTGAAAAAAACAAACATTATTAATAAAATAGATATTAAATTACTTGCATGCCATTATTTTCAACTAACTAGTTAAACTATTTAAATTTAATTGCAGATCACTATATGTCTCTAATCTTCTTTAAAAATACTATTTTAAGCTATTTTAAGATTAATGATTTCTAATATGGAACTAAAACAAAAACACAAATTAAAAAATATTACTAACATAGTTTCTAAACTTGCTCTAAATCTATAACAATGTTTATTATACAACTAACTTAATAAATTAAAAGGAAAAACATCTTTATCACACAGTATCATATCTTTAGACATCTAAAAATTCTTTGGTAAATAAAAAGTTAAAATGGTAGAAAATATAAATTAAATAATGAATTTTGAAATGAGGTAAGTAAGGTAAAGAATTTTGGTCTGTTATAGACAGACAGACGTGTGGGATTTGGTGGTGTGAATATTATGCAACTTGTAAAGTCAAAATTGTTGACTTTCCTTTTAATGTTATGATTTGTCCTAAATTACAAGTATTTGGGTTAAGTCAACCAATAATTCCTTATTCCCTTGCAATTCCTAGTTTTAGTGAAGTTGCAAAACATATATAATTTTTAATATTCCCTAGCATATAAAAATACTACCTAATTTACTTATCATTCCAAATTCTGTAGAACTATAATATTGAAATAAAAAATATTAAAGCTTATATTATAAAATTAAGAAAAATAGAGAAGTCAATGATATGGAAATCAGATGTAAATCATGACTTTTAAGATGTATTGGAGGGGTTGGCGAGTGGGGAAGGTTTGGAAGCTTCAATTCAAAATGGTTGACTCCCTTTTCTTATTCACCAAATACAATCAACTACAACAAACGTCACAAAACACGTATATTTTAAACAATAAACATAGACACACATATGTACATGTAAATTTAATCATTTAAGTATGTAAAGCGGTATGTAGTTGATTCCTTGTGTATACATATACATGATTTTTGTGAAGTGCGCTACATACGAAATTTGAATACGTATACAACACATACATATAACGTAAAACATTGAAAGTATTGTAAAGTGACGAGTAATTAATTTCTCCTAGCATAGCTTTCAATTTCGATCCTCCTTTCACTTGTTTTAAGTCATAACTCTTGAAAGCTATTTGTGCCGTGAAAACTACGATTTATCTTATTTCATTATTAGAAAGTTTTTATGAAGATATGATGAAACCAAAATTTCAATGTGTATGTGTGTGATGATACCATCGTTAAAAATAGTGTATACACATGTACATCGCTATAAAATGTGTAGACATTTAGAACATAACTTGATACCACTCCCTTAAAACAATTCACGTCTTTACATGTATGCTTTTTAAGATACAACAATCGAAACAGTAGATATAACATTGCAAATGGCCAACATGAAACCAATTTAAACATTATGATATTCACCTTATAATATCCATATATTCACCTTTGTTTTCCTACCATGAAAATGGAAAACTTAACAATTTATGGCCTCATACACTTTAAAGAGACTTAAATTGTATAGTTGTTAAAAAATAAATAAAAAATTAAATTAAATTAGGACCCCCACATTAAGTTCCATATGATTTAAAAAATATTAGTTGAGCTGTGAGGTGGTTCACCAATTTATGGAAACTGTGGTACAATCCACATTATGATTGGGGTCAGAAAGGACCTTTTTGTTGTTGACAAGTCAAAGCCTACTTATGGTGAAATAGAAGAAACAACCTTCCAAGCTTGTATAAATTAATGACACCTTATTAAAAAGAAAAGGATAATATGTTTTGTTTAAAATAAATATTTATTTGTACATAATATATCTTGAGATCAACTTTGCTCACTTTATAAAAAATAATTTTGAATCAAATGCCTATAATATCTTTTTTTAACTTGTTATAAAATTTAACTAAGTTCGTTTTGTTTTGTTATTTTTAGAGAACCCATAAACTGATCATAAACAAAAGAAAATATTTTGTAGTGCTAACTGGTCTTGGATTTACAATGGCTAAAGTTGGGCTTTTGATAGTGGACATATCCAAGGCTTTGGTATCTTAACTAGACTACAAGATATAGATCCAATCTATAGTCCACATACACACTCGAATACTTATGGGCCTAAATCCATATACGTGATACTTCATCAATTCACTTATCATCCATCTATAAGGTTCAATTATGGTGAGCCTATATAGTTTAAGTATAACCGTTTAAAAAGTAAACACGTGTGATATAATATGATCAGGTGTCAAATTGAAAATTCTCACTGGTCTATCTTTTTAGTTATATATTTTACAAATGGATAAAACTGCATGTGACTTTGATCTATGAAGCGTATTTAATTTTGTTTTACAAAACCATTTCAAGTTTTGCCAAAATAAGAACTTTGTATTGAAAAATAAACTTAACATTGCAATTAATAAAACTCACTTGTCGGTCTTGTGACAAAATACAAGTTTAACTATCATCTCATTCTCCCCAAACTCACTATGTGTTATGAATGGAATATTACAGGATAAGTTGGTTTAGTTTAGTTTACACTTTGTAAAACTCAAACCCACAAACTCCCCGAATGTAAGTATTAACCGATTACATTTGAGGAGTAATATTCTTGCTACTGAGATTGACCCTCCCTTAAGTACATTAAGCATAACAAAACGGCGTGGATTAAGTAACACGATGAAATTGTTTGTTCTCTACATCATTTGAGTCAAAACGGGTTGTGATCACATTATATGCACGTCAAAACCACCGGTTATCAAAAGTATCAATTTTATTCAGATCATAACAATTTCCAACCACATAAACCAAGTGCTTACAGTGTATAGTGTCTTTATTTTCTTGGATTTTAGTTTGTGTGGTTGTTAACTCTCTTACTTTACCAAAATAAATGTAATATGCCAAAAGCATCTAACAAACAATTTCCACTACAAGATTAGGTTCATGATTCCATATCAGCAGTTTAATTTAATTAAACTCCGTTCTTATCATCATATAACAATCACATTAAAAAACAAAACTCATGACCTAATCATACCACTAAACACAGATTCAAAACCATTTGTTCATCAACAAATCATAACTTTACTCAAAATAAACGAATCAAAAACAGAAAAAAGAAACTCATATCATTCACCATTAGATCTAAAAAACAATCAGTTCTACAAAACTACAGATCAGAATACATGATTCAACGATAAAACCTACTAAATCAGTATCAATCATAAATCAGCTTCTATCAACACCACCACTACAAATCGACTGCAACAACGTCGGCGCCGGCTCGTAAAAAAATGGAGCCGCCGGATGCTGCCAGTTCTTACACACAATCGGAGCTTTCTCCGGCTCCGACACACTCTTATTATCACCATTATCACTACAATTTCTCTTCACATCAGGAGCCGAAGTAGCTAACGGTGACAAAAGAGGAATTGCAACGTTCCAATTACTCACCGGAGTTACCTGAATCGACGCCGGAGCTCTCCGCCGGAGCCTACTAGGCGTCGCCGGAGCTTTCGCCGATTGTTCCGCCATTAACAGAGATTGATTATATACTTCAGTAAACAAGAAGATGGATAATCGGATTCAATTGAGATTTGGGGATTTGGGGATTAGGGTTTGGATTGAAGTTGTTAATGGTTAAGATCTGTGGGTGTATGGGATTTATATATGCGTGTGGTGAGCACACTGAGCCGATGATGAGCCGTCAAAAGAGTAAAAAAGGGGGTTTTTTTAGTCGGCTCGGCTTGGAAAAAGTCGGTTTATATAATATTTGTTACACGGAAAAGGATACGTGGTTTGACCGCCAGCTGGATTTAAACGGCTTGGAGCTGCGTAGATGTGAACAGCTCAACCAATCCCGTACGGTGTTTCCCTTAATTATTGTTACTTATATGGTGGTATAAGTATAATAATAATATGATGATTTATGTGTCATAATTTAAATTTAGAGTGACGTACATGGATAGTTCCTAGATTGTATAATTTAATCTGTGAAGTTTGAGTGAAGAATTCTATGTAAGTAGTTATACAGATCTAGTTCTATACATTATACAACATTATTTCTAACATGTATAAAAACACAAGTGTAAAATATATAAAAACTAGACAACTTTTATTAAGATTATAGGAATCTATGAACAGGTTTATATATTTGGTGATTGTTTCACAACTTGACGCTACCGGACCACAAACCAAACAATCGGATCAGGAACCGGACTTTTACTTATTTTCAATTAAACAAATCGATTACTGGGTATTAACTTGCTTTTACTTCTTTTTTGATCTCGTTACTATATTTTGTTTTATGTTAGATGTGCGTAGTTTTAATTCTACAATATTTATGTTGTATCTATTTATCCGGTAGTTAAATCCACTTTAACCAAAAAAACAATGTTCTGAAAACAACGTTTTTCTTTAAATAAGCAGTCAACCTTTCAAATCAAGTGTACACCAATGTAAGTGTAATATATATTATAAAAAGTTCTTAAATCTATTTCGAACTAGATTTAAATATGTATTAAGAAAAGTAACTCATTTATAGCAGTTTACAACACTCGTTGGGTTCTTAAAAAATTCGGTAACATCTATTTAGTCTATAAGTTTTGTTGTTGTTAGTTGTATTTAGCGTCTTTTTCTAAAACAACCAACTAATAAAGCCCGGCTACCCGGGGTACCCCAATTACTTAATACGTCCCCGAGCACAAACAACGGTGGGTAGCTCAAGATTAACACTGATTCCGGGGAAAACCCGTCACCCTAAGACCCACACATATTCATCGTCTTTTACTTGTATGAATTTACAATTAGAAGGGAAAGAAATGTTTAATCAAAAAAAAAAACAAAACGCCAGAAGCAAATATTCAATATCATTTACCAAGCTAAAATCTATAAGCAAAATGTAATGAAAAAGAAAAAGGAAGACACATTTACAAACACAACACTCAACAGAACCTTGCCTTCATCATAAAGCAAACCCACTCCAGGTTTTATGGAAAACCTAATTGGGACTTGGGAACCTTTCAACCCACTTCAAAAAAGCATATGTTTGATTCGCATTGTTAATAATATTTATCTCCGAATAATTTAAAATTTTAAAAAGTTTATAGATGTTTGACTTAATCTTTGCTTCAAGAGCTTAGAGGGCCCGACATAGTTTTATCCCATACTTTTGTTCATGAGGCTATTTATTATATTATTATGGTTTGAAATCATAAGCTCATGGTGAATTGGTGACACAGCAACAACATCAAGGTTGTTAATGAAATATAGTTTTTTTTTATAAAAGTTACATCCGATTACCAAAATCAGATAGATAAGACAACTAGAAACGTTAAACAAGTAGAAGACCCTCCTCGACCCTGTGTAAGATTTTTGCTACTTATGTTTGTTTCTTTGTAATAAGACAAGTACTCGAATACCCAATGATCGGGCCAAAAAATACGCTTAGAACGGTCAGTTTTGGACCAAAAATGAGACGGTCCGGCTTGAAACCAGTCGCAAAAAGCCTAGTTTTCATGTCGCCTGGCCCATAGAGGTCTTTATATTCTTACGAAAAGCCCAAGCCAAGCCAAGCCAAGTCTAGCCGAGCTCGGCTAGATCAAGCCAAGCCAATAGACAGAGCATAGTGCAAGATAAGATCCATTAGTTGTGTATATATAAAAATAGTAAAGCTACGGCATATGCGAGTCCAGGATAAGATCCCTATTGACTAAATATATTCTCTACATCTTTGACCATATCATTAATCTACGGTTGCTGTAGCTTATAAACCATACACCAACCACGTGGCACCAATAAGATGTTGGTTCTCATGTTACCGTTTGTTTCATGTCGTACGTGGTTTCTGCCCATTCTTCTATAATTTATATATTACTAATTATTTAGTGTGTCTTGTATTTTAAATTGTATATAGTAATTATCAACCTTGGTACGTATTAAAGGTTGTATGATATGTTTAAGTGGTTATACTTATTTTTCTAATTTTTTTTTATTTTAAGCCAGTTAAGTATTAAATCCCACATGTTTTGTAAACATCTTCTACATGCAAGATTAAATTAAACAAGTGTTTGGTTCCTAGGTTTTGATATTAAAAATAGGTGTGAAAGTAAGTATTATAAGTTGTGTATTTTAATATAAGTTTTATAAAACTTATAAGGCAATTTTGATTTTAATAATCCAAACATTAGTTATTGCTTAATATCTCAACTTTTATTTTTGTTTACATGATATTGATTTCACTCTTCAATTTTTAGTTTACATATCTTCAAGTTCTCCACATCTTTCCAATTGTTTTATAAAAATGATCCATACTCTATTTTTACCAATGGGTCAGAACTTGAAGATACGTAAACTAAAAATTAAAGAGTGAAATCAAGATCATGTAAACGGTTCCAATTTTTGTTTAGAAATCAAATATTGTAAACAAATAAACCAATAAGGTTAATTATCTTGTTTCCTGAAGATCTCTAACCAATTTTGCTTAGAACATATAGGATAATGTTTTGAATTTGGGAGATGGTGGGATGGAAGAAATTTTAAAAGTTGACTCATTCTAACCCGTACCCATTTTGACCCGAGCCTGTTTTGACCTATGCCCATCCAGACCTGTTTTTTATATTGATCCACTCTTATCCGAACTCATTCTAACCCGAACCCATCCTAACTTAACACGTTACCCAACCCGGCCCGCCCATTTTGCCGGGTATAGTAGTAGCGTTCTAAGTGCACAGCTTCCGTGACTTATTGCATTAACTAGAAAAAGATGTAACAATAGTTCACATTTGAAAACATGATAATTCTATGGAGGGAGCTAGCTCAAAAAAATTAATGAAACGCTTTAACTATGTCTATTATGAATTGTATCTTCTACTGCTTAACTATGTCTATCAGGTTATAGTTATTAAGAGAGAAGATGAATCTTCATATCTTCATATAAAAATAAAACTAATTGAAAATTACAAATTTTGTTGTTGTTGATATGGTATATAAGCCCTTGAGATTAAAGTAAACTTCCAACAATCAGTTTTTTATATTCATTAAGGTTCTCATTCTTTTATAATCATGCACGCTTCTAGTTTGCTGCTTTTTACTCTTCTTGGTAGTTAAGGATGATAAAAGCCCATTTCAAAAACCGTTTGTTAATCAGGTCATTAATCGTGTATATAACTTGCGTTGAATGTTAATTTATGCATGCAGATCAGCATGTTCATGTTTTTTTTATTTAATTTTAACCGAACACGAACACGAATATATAATCGAACACAAATTTTTGTTCATGTTTGTTCATTAAGAATATAGATATGTTTGTGTTCATTCATGTTTGTTCGTTAAAAAACTAAACTAGTAGTACATAAACGTAAACGAACACAAATGAACATAATTGACGAACATAAATAAGCATAAATAAACATCAATGAACACAAAACACTCAACTTTAACACATTATAATTTATCTAAAAACGCATGTAAATTAATGATTCAAATATACATGATTCATCCAAAAATATAACTTTATAA
The DNA here is from genome assembly GCA_018326385.1 of Flaveria bidentis. NCBI lineage: Eukaryota > Viridiplantae > Streptophyta > Magnoliopsida > Asterales > Asteraceae > Flaveria > Flaveria bidentis. The sequence continues at coordinate 19,749 of BJCM01151929.1, forward strand.
AAAATCCATAATATTTCATCAATAAATCATCCATAATAACTCATCTAAAAACCATAATAAATATGTACATGTAATATTGCTTCAATAAATAAACAAACGAACGAACATAAATAAACGAACATATATGGACGTTCATGAACATAAATGAACAAACAAAACATGTGTTCGTGTTCATTCATTTATATAAACAACAAACAACACTTTTTGTTCATTTTCTAACATAATTACATAAACGAACTACCCGCCGAATAAATTCATGAACAGTTATTGAATGATCAGTTCATGACCTACATGAAGGGTTATTTACTTATGTTTTAGTAGTGGCTTCTATTGTGATATGTTTTACCTAAATCTCTTCCATAGAGTACTAGTTGGAATGTCCGCGCGTTGCGACGGTACGGTTGTTGCATGATTTTTTGGGAATTCGATTTTAGTCGGTATCGGCTCGATGCGTTATGACGTAAATTAAAAAGTCAAAACATAATTATTGAAAAAATTGAATAAAAGAAAATAATTACGTATATTACAAAAGTCTTTAAGATAATTATATTATCCAAATAAGAATAGTGAAAATATGGGTAGTATTTATGGTCGAAAATCACTTATTACCTAGATTTTAGGGAGGTTTATTTTATGAATTTAGGTTAGAGTTTTATGATCATCGGAGTTAGTTTTTGGTGGTGATTTGCACATACCGAAAAAAGTTAATGGAGAATTTATCACCACAAATTATTATCTTGATTGTTATTGAACTGTTAACAAGTAATAAGGAAAGGGGAAGAGGGATTAATGCTCAATCACAATATATAAACGACATTGAAAGTAAATGGCGATTTTGTTTGACCACGTGTATATGTTTTAGCATTTGTATTATAAGCAATCATATATTATACTTTATTGTAAGGGCATAAATGAAATAAAATGATTAATTATTTGAAATTTAAGCATTACTTTTCATATG
>BJCM01151930.1:0-10424 GCA_018326385.1 Flaveria bidentis
TCCAGCTGGTTTTCATAGTATGGCCGGCTGTAGGATGTAGTATAAGTATCTCATGTTCTTGTATCTTTCTTTTATGCTTTGTAACACATGTAATAGAACATTAAGAAAGCAATATACTGCAATCTTGAAAACCATACTCTTGTGTAGTTTGCTCTTGTGTTCTGTCTCTTAATTACTTGTGTTCTTAGTGTCTTTACTTGTGGTTAATCCAGTTTATTGTTTGATAAAGTTTAGTTGTTCTACTCTTTGTGTTGTTGTGTTGTAAGTGACCCTCTTCACCGGTCCTGCACTTCACTTGATCTCTTGAGGAGAGAAAATCACCATCCTCAATAATAAATGCATTTTCCACAGAGTGAGTGTCTGATGGAAATTTATATTTTTCAATAACTCAAGGTCCACCAAGGTTCCTGCTCCTTTCATCAAGTTCAATAGCTTCAATCTTAGTAATCATTATATCCAAGGTGGTACTTTCAAGATCAAGAGTGTTTTTTTAGCATGGTAACATTTTGTTTCCAACTTTCAGGAAGGCTATGTAACATCTTCTTATTCAGCTCTTTGACTTTGTATGTAACCCCTATAATCTTAAAAGATCATTCACCAACTGCACAAATCTATGTAGTTGTTTAGAGATTACTCCCCTTTGGAGTGATGAAAGATTTCATATTGATTGACAAGCTTATCCTTGTTAATTTCAGCTACTTCACTACTGCCTTCACACATAATCAACAGTGCATCCTACACAACTTTAGTTGTTCCATACTTCTCAAGCCTTTTTAGCACATCCATTTTCAATGCTTGAGTAAGAATAGAATATTCTTTAAGATCAAATTTTATCTTCTTATAGTCGTCATCATCAAGAGTGAGATCCTCAATGGGTATTCTTGAGGTTTTATACAGTGTACCCTGGTTAGTAGAAAGTGTCACAGGTATGTGAAGTCCTTTACATATAGAAATCCAATAGTCCAGAATCTATACTTGTAATGTAATTCATGAACCTGATTTTCCATTGTTTAAACTCGAATTTGTGTTTAAGAATAAGAGGTTTAGGAGTATGATCAAGTTCAGAGAAATTATGTGAATCCATTTGAATGATTAGTTTTTAACTTGTTTGAATAAAGATTAGATTACTTGTTAAGTCCAACTAGTCCAAATAGTCCAAAACAGGCTTATGTAATTAGATTTGTTGATTTTAATATTTGAAGATAGTGGTGTTGATAATGTTTGTATTCTGATTCTTGGGTAGAACAGTCTGTTCAATAGTCTGTTCAACAGTCTGTTCAACAGTAAGTTCTTGATTCAGTGGAGATGAACAGTGTAGCCTTTGAGATTTCAGAGATATTTTAGCATGAATGTTGGTTAGAAGTTGATAAACTTGCTAACAACTACTCAATCACCAGATCAAACGAGTTTTAGTATTAACACACACACACACACACACACACACATATATATATATATATATATATGTTAATACTTTTTTATTATGATAATTCATTAACCCAATTAGTGGTGCACAACAGGTCATGTTGTTATTGTAAATTAAAGCTACAGTGGTAAAACTAGCGGTACGTGATGAGCATTAAAATTTATTTTTTAAAAAATATAGCAAAACTATAATCAAAGTAAATATATTAAAAAATCTATTTAATAGAGTAATATATATAAAAATAACATTATACAAAATAATTAAGAAGGTTTTAAAAGAAGGTGAATTTTTTTAAGGTAAGTGAGGAAAAAAATTTAAAAATTAGGGAAAATCATTATATCATTGGTGTAAAATTAGTTAAGCTATATAATTATGTTGTAAGTGTTTGTTAAATTAGTGTTAACAGGTTATTACAATAAATGTGATCTAACAACGTTCTTTTCTCTATATGTATGTATGTATGTAGCATGTATGCATGTATGTATGTATGTGTGTATCTATGTATGTGTATGTGTGTGTATGTGTATGTATGTATATACATGTATGTATGTCATTTATATAAAAAGTTTATTTTATTTATGCATTGTGCTAAACGTACCTTTATTGTTTTACTTGTTATAGTGTCTCTTATAAGTGCATTGTAAAAGATAAAATCAATTCTTTTGCTTTAATATTTTCAAGGAGAGTACATCCTAGATCGAAAATTCAATGATGGATGACTTTTGTCTTGTTCGACCAATTGATATTACAATTTGGCAAACTTATATCTTTACATTCAAAAGCAGAATCTTATCTTGTGATTACCCTGGTACACCTTATTACTTTTTAAGAGTCAACACCCTAGATAAACCAACCAAGGCGACTCATCTTCTATTTAAGGTAATAAAAGGATACATGAAATTTATATTTCTCTAGTCTAGTTGTCGTAAGCTATTTTCTGTACATTAGCTTTTCTTCAAGGGTGGATCAAAGACAAATCCTCAAATCATAGCAACTAGTGACTTTGTATGAGCTGATCTGCTCGTTACTGTTGTGTTTCGGAGTTTTTTTTAAAAGATAAATGAAAGGAAATAAATGAAAAGTGAAAAATAATTACGTTTCTGAGTTTTTTATAAATAGTGAATTGTAAGGAAACAAAAAAAACTTTGTGTTCACAAGTGTTTTAAACGAAGAGAATGAAAAAAATGAAATGAAAATTTCCAATAATTTCCCTTCAAACTTTCCTCTCAAAATGGAAGAAAACAAAAAGAAATAAAATTAAACACATAAAATTCTTAATTTGTTTTTATTTACTTCGAACTATAAAACACGCAAATTTAATATGTTTTTTTTTCTCTGTATTTTTTTCTCTCCTTAATGTTTTTATTTATTTATTTATTTTTTCATGTTAATTCTTTTATTTTCTTTCTAACATATATTAAACTCGCGAACTCGGGAACATAATATTTGATCAATTCACCTGGCTACATTTGCATGATATTTTTTTTAGAAGGTTGTAACCATCGAACACAAAAAACATGTGTTCTTCAACAATACTGTCGAATCTCTAGTTCCAAAAGTGGAGGATGAAATGTATGATCAGTCAATCTCCGCTACAGAATCGCTCCTAAAACACACCAAATCTCCTCTCTCTGCATCCACTACTCCCTTCACACCCCTCCCACAACTCCCCCAAACCCTAAACATTCAATCATCAATTCATCATCCACCTGCAATCTTATTATGTCTTCAACGCCTGTTGGTGCCATGGAATTCCAAGAAGATGACGCTGATGGCACCAATGAGGGCTTGAACCAGAGCTGTTGGGCCAACATGCCTCCGGAGCTCCTGAGGGAGGTGTTGATGAGGATTGAATCGTCGGAGAATCAGTGGCCCGATAGGAAGAATGTTGTTGGTTGTGCTGCTGTTTGCAGGAGTTGGAGAGAGATCATGAAGGAGATCGTTAGGAGACCTGAGGTTTCTGGGATGTTCACCTTCCCAATTTCTGTCAAGCAGGTGATTGTTGTTTAAATCAGGTTTCAATTTTTATATGATTGTATAGTGATTCTGGTTGGGATTTTGTTATATATGATGTAATATTAGGTTAGATTGTATGTTTTTGAGGATATTGGTGGGAATCAATCACATAAAGAAACAAATAGTATAGTAGTTAACCATACCCTGTACTTCCCGGAGTGTGGGATTTTGGCAAACCTTACCTCTATCATAGAGGATAAAGAGGCTCTTCTAGTGAGGCCCACCCTTGGCTCCCTTGTACCCACAAGGAATTAAGACATCCAATAAGAAGACAACATGATACTGAACTTTGCAATCAATATACATTATACCACAAGATTCACATATTGGCAGAGTACTATATAGTATCTATATGGTACATGGGCTGGAAAGTTGAGAAATAGCTATAATACTATAGTTGGGGAGTTATGCTGTGTATCATAGTTAAAGAAATAGGGGATTTATGGGGGTATGGTTTCTGTTAGTTCTCTACTTATATTTGGTTCTGATATGTGGTTTACCTTGAAGTTCCATATGCAACATCCATTAGATAATTGAATGCATGCACTATGCACATTCAATGCATTGGTTTACTTAATTAGTATTTTTCTTGTTTTTATATTTCTTTCCTTTTATGTAGAAAGTGGGTTAAATAAGATTCATTACCATGTTTACATGTTCCAGTAGTGGTCTTTGTTTTATGGAGTTTTTTCGTTGCTTGTAATCTTTTTAAGGAAGTTTGGGGAGGACAATCCATGACTCTTTCTATTAATCAATAATCAAACGATCAGGTACAAGAATTAGAGAACAATCTATTCCTATTTAAACTAACTTAGACCGACTCATAACCTTGGCAAACAAGGGAAACATCAACTACAAAAATAGACTAAAAATCATTGAACAAAAATAAAACTAAACATTTAATGAACTGACAAAACAGACCCTCAAACTTTCATAATTAAATAACTCAAGATTAAAGTTATCAGATTGGGTAAATATCATGTTACACCATATCCAATAAATGGGAACTAAGACAAAAAAGGTATTAAGATATATATGTAAGTCTTAACCACAAGTTTGTTGGCTTGCCTTGATAAACAAAATGTTGAGTATAAATGTTGGCTTTCTATATAGTTCCCACATCAAATGAATAATGTTGTTCATTCCTCTTCGGCTCTTCTACATGGTGCATATTATGCTCTGGAAGACTGGAACCCATATCATTCATCACGTGACAAAGGTTTCCTTAAAATCGGTGCATGTGATTGATATTTCTTGATGATACATTTGAATATTTTGGTAGTTAATGTTAAAGCTTCACCATTTTTTGCTTTCCTAATATATGAAAATCAAATGTTTAAGGCGTGTGAAATTTAGTTAGCTTCTTAACTTTCTAACTAAATAATTTCTTGCTAATTTGCAGCCTGGTCCAAGAGAATCTCTCATTCAATGCTTTATTAAACGGAGTCGCTCAAATCAGACATATACCCTCTTCCTTAGATTGACTCAAGGTACACTTCCTTTTTTCCTTCTTAATCGAAGAAGTCCAACCTCGTGGCGCTTTTAAAATATAAACACAGTACATCTGGAATTGTAAACAAAAGCAACAATTACTTGACTTGGCTTTTCTTGGACTACGTGAAGAGGTAGCACTGTGGTAGTGTTGTAAAAATCAGACTAGCGATTACTTTGGATTAATCAGATTGGAGTTTTTATATATTATTTTCAGGTTTATATATATTAAATAACATCTATACATGTAATTTTTATACTAATGTTCAGATTTATATATATACACACAATTTATGGCCGGAATTTTCATCTTTTTGCCTGAATTTCCAAGATTTCGCCGGATTTTTTGCATCTCGCTGGAAACTTGCAAAAACCACCAATGTTTGGCCAATTAGGTCAAAATTCCAAGGTGAAGTGCTAATCAGTGATTAATCACCGATTAATCAGCAATTTATCCTGATTTTTACAACATTGACAGGTGGCATAATTAGCAGGTTAGGGGGGGTTAGGTAACGAGTCAAGACATGTAATCTTTTTAGTACGGATTTGGTTGATATGAGAACACTTTTTGGTCTATGGCTCCATTCGTTAGGAAAATGATGAATACTTAATGCATTATTTAATTTGCATAAAATGTAATATAACAATGATATTCTAATTTTTATGATGCTGCTTGTAATGAGGTTGTCTGCATTTAAAAAACATACATTTGGGTTTTATCTGACCCATTTGACAGTTTTTTCTAGCTACAGATTTTTGTTTTGCCTGTTTGACTTGTTAGAAGTAAAATATAATCCTAATCAACTTGTTAGTAGACCAACTAATATTACATGCATGGATATATATAAATATTTAAGTATGCATCATTGGCAGTATTCAGGCATGGATTATTTTTAGTATTAAGTGCAAATAAAAAGTATATTAGTATTATTGATTTTATTTAGTTATTATTTTATATATGGGTCCCATTACATAACTCGTGTATTGGGCAATTCTTGCACAAGGACTAAAATCAGATTGCCCTACATCCTTTTTAGTTTGGTTAAAAGATGCGTCCTATTTCTTATTAACTCTGTCATTAGTTTTTCACTAACGGGATGCATGTTTATTACTTGGTGCGAGCAATGTGGCAGCACTTGCTGATAATGGAAAATTTCTTCTTGCTGCTCGCAAATTTAGATGCCCAACATGTACTGAATACATCATTTCTTTACATGCTGATGACATGTCAAAGGGGAGCAGTAGATATATTGGGAAACTAAGGTTTAGTTAGTATTTTAAAAACATTTTGCTGGCTGTAATTAATTAGGAATTAAATTGAAATAATTTGTTTTTGATTTTGCATAGATCAAACTTTTTGGGAACCAAATTTATCATATATGATGGTCTGCCACCTCATGATGGAGCTAAAATGACTAAAAGTCGCTCCACTAGGTTTATCAGCTCCAATCAAGTCTCCCCTAGAGTTCCTGCTGGAAGCTATCCAGTTGCTCACATCTCATATGAGTTGAACATGTTGGGATCCAGGTAATATGAAATCATTATATTAGTAATTTGTAGTTCAAATATATTTGTGAATAGCTTTTGCTGTTGATTATCTTTTATTTAGGGAAATTAATCAATTTTGGAGGGAAAATAGATTACTGATTTTTTAACATGATTTGTGAGGTAGATTCCCATTTCTCAAAATGGTTAATGTGTCCTTGCTGGTCAGTTGATCTAATAATTCCTTAAATGTTCCGTACTTGGCAAACCCTCAAACATGTGAATATTGCAGCTTTGAATGACAAAAACACATCCAAAATCCTTTCTTCTACAGCCTTAGTAAAATTTCACATAATTCTTAATTATCCGATTTTAACAACTTCAAAGATAAACACACCCAGACAATATCTTCTACAACTGACGTAATACATTAAGATTCATAATCTAAGTACCCTTTGTCTTAAAATAACCTTTTTTCAAATCAGAGTTTGGAAAAAAAAGCTCATAAAAAATTGTTTGTTTTTTGTTTTTGCTCTGTATTACAAAGCAGGGGTCCAAGAAGATTGCACTGCGTCATGGATTTCATTCCAAATTCTGCGAACGAACCTGGTGGTGTGGCTCCCACACAAACTGAGTTTCCCCTTGGCACCAGCAAATCTTTTCCTTCAATTCCTTTCTTTCGATCCAGATCAAGCTGTGTGGAAAAAAGCGGGCCTGAAGTATCAGGTAATCAGGGAGATGGACCTTTAGTTTTGATAAACAACCCTCCTAGGTGGCATGAGCAGCTTCAGTGCTGGTGTTTAAATTTTGACAGACGCGTAACTGTTGCTTCAGTGAAGAATTTTCAGTTAGTAGCTTCATTGCCAAGTGGGCAATCGGGACCAAATAATGACAAAGTTATTCTTCAGTTTGGGAAAGTTGGAAAGGATGTATTTACCATGGATTATCGCTACCCGCTATCTGCATTTCAAGCATTTGCCATCTGCCTCAGCAGCTTTGACACCAAGCTTGCTTGTGAATGATGTCAACTGATAGGTAATTATTGATATCTAATTATTATTGATACAATTGTCATTTGTTCTAAGAGCCTATTTGCTAGCGGTGGCGAAAATGAATGTTGGGTAATGGGTCAAAACAAGAATTTATGTGGTTCGAAATGGGTCGGGTTTGGTTTTGCTGAGGCGCCTTTTTATCCAGACTTTTTTGCTTTTTTATAAATAGCTGGAGAGTCAAACATGACTAAAAAGTTATTCTTATTTATTACTAATATAATTTATATGTAAAATGATTTCTTGCTACAGGAATTACAAGTTTGATGCTCTAATCAACAGAGTTTGAAATAAAGATCTGCCAGAGGTGGGTATGTTTCCATGAAAGTAGAAAGATATTCAGAATAAGAAGCCATTCATTCATGGGTCTGGCTTTGGTAATTTCTGTAGTGTATAGTATTTATTTAATTTCAGTGTTTGCTTGTTGTTACATTTTTTTAGTAAAAGGGTTTTCTTTTTTCTTTTTCTAAGTGTAAAGATTGGGTGATTTGCCGGATTCAAGTTGGGTCAAAACATGTAACTGTCTTTACCATCTGTTTTTGTTTAGTTTTTGTAGGTTTTTAATTTTTTTGGTTGGTGTTATAAAATTATGGCTATCTAATTATATGAACACGTATACTTAAACTTTAGTTAAGTAATAGTATCACATATCTATGTATATGTGCAAACTTCATTTATTCACTTGTAGATTGAAGTAAAGAATCTTAAAAATGCTATCATAGCTTGACAACATAACAAAGTAATATGAGAATTTTGAGTCGTCAAAAACAAGACCTGATGTTTAAAGAAAACTAAGATTAGCATAGTTGAATAAATAATTTTAATTACCAATGAATTTACAATCATTTAAGGACAATCATAAACTAACAGAATATTAGATCCTGGCTCAGTATATATTTTTTTTATTAATAATCTGAAGTTCATTGGAAGCTTGAATGTTCTGTTAAGATGGACGTACTTGCCTTGAGAGTTAATTCTTCAGAAGCACATTGCTAATGTTTGAAATAGTTCAAGAAACAATAATTCTTGAGAGAATTTTTGTAGATGTCAATTAAGCATAGAATAGAGTTTATCCCAATACTAGTGCTACATCAAACATGAAATTCATTTTGCTTTTAGCAGATATAATATCATAAATGTTAAGAAATAATAAGTCTATTAAAGAGCATATGACAAAGATTACTCGTAAACATTAAATTTCGTTTTACAATCCACTTGTAACTAAAACCATTTAAGTTGGAAACCATTCCAATTGAAGCATTAACGTTCCTTTTTAAAGAAAAGAAAGAAAATATTTATGTTGGAAAATGTTCCAACGCAAGAAACTAGTTGTTTATTAAAAAGGAAATGCTTATGTTGGAAAGAATTCTAAAACAGAAGCACATAAAGTGGTTAATCAATCAAGAGTCTAAAATTAATATATAGAAATTTACCACAAACAGGAAGGAGTTCTAATCATCAATCATGCTTATGATAAAAAAAACGGAAATTTCATACCTCAATAACTCCGATAAACTTCAAAAAAAAAAGTCTTCCAAGCCCCCAATTCCTAAGAAAAAACTAAGACCCATATCAAATTCTTCTAGTCAGTGGCCCCTCTCATTACTTGAAATGCCCATTGAAGCTCCCACAACCATAAAAAAATCCACCATAGATTTTTAGAGGATAAATACTCTCCAAAATCAAACTACTATTGGAGAGATTTTCACATTCGGATTCCCGTCTCCAAAGCCAATGATGATTTGAAATTATACCCGGAGCATGTCTTGTACTATCATTTTTACCAAACCCCTAGCCCTAACACTCACTCAGCTAACATCCCTGTGGCTCTAGGCTTCATGTCTACAAACTAGATTGTTACAACCCTGTCCTTGACATGAATTACAAGTGAATAATAGATAAGAAAATAATAAAATCAAAACAAAGTCAAACTGTATTAAATTTTAAATATGTGCACATTTATACAACAAAAACTATTACATGATACTACACTAAAACTACATATCTATTATCTAAGTCTGCCAGGTTTCTATCTACTCTAGCCTTTACGGTTGATATCTTACGTGAATCTACATCATTTAGTACCTAGGATGTGTGCTTAAAACTTAAATTTTGGATCAGTTTACACTGGTGACATCAAAAGCGGGTTTATAAAAGCATTTATAAACATTTTCAAAACACAACTTTTTTGTCACCATAAGCCATCCCTTGAAATGGTCAAAATCAGTATTAGACATGCTTTAACAAAATAACCTATACCATCTCCTCAAGTTGGCCGACATCTACTATTGGCTAGAAAGTAGAAAAATCATTTTGTTTATCATCCATAAAAATTCAACCTTAAAAGCCCATCTTGGATAAGCCACTAATGGCAACACAGAGTATCCTCAATATTCTGTTGTACAAACTGAATAATATGTTATTTGAGATGATTCCGTTATCCTCTTAAGCCATGCATGAACGTTGAAGGATATACAATACAATACAATAACACAATGATGAGAGTTGCTAAGAACACTCAACTGATCAAACAGTGAAACTGGTTAACCTCTAGTTTTAATACTAAGAACACAAGTAAATGTGAGATAGAACAAGACAGCAAAATACACAAAGAAATGCTTTTCAAGATTACAGTATATTGCTTTCTCAAGTTCTATTACAAATGTTACAAAGCATATCAGAAAGTTACAAGTACTTGAGATACATATACTACATCCTATAGCCGACCATACTATGAAGCCAGCTGGATACAATTGACTAGACAACAAACAAAATCAATTGTAGAGTCAAAAGGCAGATTGCCTTTTGACTAGTGACTATGACATGCCATAACTCACATCCTAATATATTACAAAAAGGATAAAGTACATAAAGTAGAAAGTTACAGACTCAAGACCTCAATGTACAGTTACCAAAAGCATGGACCTTTTCACCAACTTATGAAAGTTGGTGACTTT
>BJCM01151931.1:0-17243 GCA_018326385.1 Flaveria bidentis
TTATTATTATTATTATTATTATTATTATTATTATTATTATTATTATTATTATTATTATTATTATTATTATTATTATTATTATTATTATTATTATTATTATTATTATTATTATTATTATTATTATTATTATTATTATTATTTCTAATTTCTTCACTTGTTTTAACTAATTGATGCTTCCCTCAGAATCTGCCAGAGTTAGAGTTACTGTTAGGCTCAGACCTAAAAACACCCACGACCTTGTTGCAGATGCCGATTTTTCCGACTGCGTACACCTTCAACCAGAGGTACGTCTACCTATAACGTCTCACACCACCTAATATAATTACCTACCATTCGTTTTGTTTCGTTTCGTTTAACATAACATACATGTGATGTTCCACATCAGCTTAACAAGTTGAAGCTCCACAAAAACAACTGGACTTGTGAGTCTTACAGATTTGATCAAGTCTTCCCACAATCCGCTTCTCAAAAGCGAGTCTACGACGCCGTAGCAAGACCTGTAGTTGAGGCCGGTATCATTTCGATCTCGTTACTTAACTAAATGAAACTGGCTAATTACTAGCTTATATATGATCATTAATTCTGATGGATGGAGAAACTCTCGTGCAGGGCGTGGTGAACGGGTATAATGGAACAATCATGGCTTACGGTCAAACAGGAACCGGCAAAACTTACACGCTTGGGAAGTTGGGCAACGATGATGCATCCGACAGAGGAATTATGGTCAGGGCTTTGGAGGACATCATTTCTGCCGCCTCTCTACCCTCTGATACCATTCAAATCTCCTATCTCCAGGTACATATACATATACATATACATATACATATACATATACATATACATATACATATACATATACATATACATAATTCCATGCATTATTTAAAGATCTCATTCATTCTTCTAATTACAGATTTACATGGAGTCTCTTCAAGATCTACTTGCACCAGAAAAAGTCAACATTCCAATTCTTGACGATCCAAACAACGGCCAAGTCTCTGTACCTGCTGCAGCAGTAGTCAATATTCAGAATATTGATCAGTTTTTGCATCTTCTGCAAATTGGAGAAGCAAATCGACATGCAGCAAACACAAAAATGAACACCGAATCTTCTCGTAGCCATGCAATTCTTATGGTACGCAACCCCCCCTCTTAATCTATATATGGGAATGGGATCCGCTAACAAATTAACATATCATGATCATCTTGCCTTGTCCTTGTTCATATTCAAAAGGTATCTTTTACAAGATCTGTTAATGATAAACAAGTAAACGACTCTTCTTTTCAAGGGAAAGATGATAGAAATGTCTTATCCGGTGGCAATGTGATTCCAACTGTTCGAAAAAGCAAACTACTTATAGTTGATCTCGCAGGTTCCGAGCGCCTAGACAAATCTGGTATGTTGCAGGCCGGATATCTACCCATCTATCTATCTATCTATCTATTAGAGTATTAACATCAAACAACAAGTAATCAAATGAATATTTTACTGTTTAAGTAGTGTGTATAAATACAACACCTACATTTCCTTACCATGCATAAGCATGTTAGCCCCTTGGATTTTATACACACACTGCAGGATGTGAAGGTCACTTGGTTGAAGAGACAAAATTCATCAATCTCTCTCTTACTTCCCTTGGAAAGTGTATAAATGCATTGGCTGAAAATAGCCCTCATATACCCACCAGAGATTCTAAGCTAACAAGGTTGCTCCGTGACTCGTTTGGAGGTAACTGGGTCATATTCTGCTTTTAATTACTCAAATATATGAAATCGTAAAAATAGCAGTCATCTTAACATCTAATTGAGATCCAACCTTAGCCAAGAGTAGTGAATACGTTAATTAAAAATGGTTTTAAAGTGTATACGCTTTTTTCAATTCCTTGTGTATTCACTTCTTTCAACTTAATTTACTAAACTGTGCAGGCTCTGCAAGGACCTCTCTGATAGTAACAATTGGCCCATCTTCTCGACATTATACAGAAACTTCAAGTGCCATAATGTTTGGACAACGAGTAAGTTATATTTCCAAGTGGGATTATATTTGCTTATGAATTGGTTAATTTTGGATATGTTCTATCTCAAACGGGTCAAATTAATATAGAAACAGGTATTAAAGGAACATGTCAAATGAATAGAACTGGTCAAACATGTTGAAAGTTAACCAAAGTTATTTTTATTACATACAACCTCCTAAAGGGTTTTGTTCAAAGATTCAGATTATTATTGTGAAACATATAGTTAACACACTAGTTATTTATAAACAGTGAAAAAGATGTGTTTACAATCATGGTCACTTGTTTTAGCCTATATGCTTCTCACTTCATGTTCTCCAAATACATACACACAAGTTGAAGTATTTAAATTTTGAAATTGTGTCATTATTGTTATTCCTAATACATGCTTCTTGAGCAGGCCATGAAAGTTGTAAATTTTGTAAAACTGAAAGAAGAATTTGATTACGAGAGCTTGTGTCGCCAGCTTGAGAATCAAGTTGATATACTCACCAAGGAGGTAGATAGGCAACAGAAATCTAAAGCAGATAGCATATTAAGATTGGAGAATAATCTCAGAGAATGTCAAAATAGCTTTGAGGAAACAAAAAGCTCTTTAATTGCTAGGTGTGAGGTACATTTTCTAATTAATTTTTTTTGTTTAACACTTTATCCTTATTAATATTATTCCACCAATCTCCTTCTAAGAGTTAATGTTGACATTCTTTGAGCTTTATGTCTGTTTCACACTTTGACTCAGTTGCTAGAGAGGGATAAATCTCAACTGGAATTAAAACTGAAAGATATTATTAAGGAGTTGAATTCCCAGAAAGATCGTAATGATCTTGTTTGCAAAGAGGTTGAACGTCTAGAAAGAAGCTCAAAGTACTGTGAGGTAATCAAAATATGGGCTGCAATTTTGACTTCCCTTCTATTAGAAATATTAAGTTTGACCTTGACTTGCAGTTGCTAGAAAAGGAAAAGTCCCAATTGGAATCAGAAATGAAAGATGTGTTGAAGGAATTAGATTTTCAGAAGAATCAGAACAATTTGATGCATGATGAGATTGCACGCCTCGAACTCGGCCTAGAACATAACAAGGTGCTTGGAATAACAATTTATTATGTCTAAATAAATTTGAAAAAAATATATATAAATACTTATACTATTCTCTTGGATGCTAGTAGCAATACGAGGTTGAAACATCGACGTACAAAAAAGTACTTGCAGACACGACACAGATGTATGAGAAGAAAATAGCCGAGTTAATGTCACATTTAGAAGATGAACGAGAACACTCTAACAGTGTAGAAAAACATTTAAATTCAATGGAAATTCTACTGAGTGAACATCAAAAGTCAATGGAGGTTTATAATTCGTTTCATTTATTGTAAAAAATATTATTCAATGTGTTTTTATCATAAATAACCCTTTGTTTCTATCTTTAAATAGCAATATCAAACTGAACGTGCTACATACCAGAAGGCACTTGCAGAAACCACACAGATGTATGAGCGAAAAAACAATGAGTTGGTAATACAACTGGAGGATGAGCATGCCAGGTGTGTTGGTTTAGAAGAACAAGTGATGTTACTAAAAAAGGCTTCCACCGATCATCAAATGTCACTGCAAGTAAGTTGTGGGTGCGCATGACTAACTAATAACTACGTACCTTCACATTTCTTTAAAAAAAAACTCATGTCAATGCCATCTGCTTGCAGATTGAAGGGGAAAAAGAGATCGATAATCTTAAAATGAAACTACTAGATACAGCTCGGCTACATGAAACAACTCTACATGAACTTCAGTTAGTGAAAACAGAACATAATAAATTGTCATCGGAGAAGGTAACTGAAATGTGAAAGGTTAATGCCCTTGTCTAGAGGTGACAATTTTGACCCGTTCGTTTGATTTTGTTGTTCATCTCAAATGGATCAAATAATTGTTTTTTAGCTAAACAGCTTGAGAGCCCCACACACTATTTTTAGTGTATGCGAGTAAGCAACATCCTAAATTTTTTTCTCAAAGATTTTGATTATTATTATTATAATCATAATTAACAAATTATATAAATATTGAAAAGATGGTTAGCTGAAGAAGTTAAAAATATCCACCAACCTAGCCCGGCCTGTTTCACAACCTTTACGAAAGGATTACTTGTTTTGGTCCATTAACCTGACCAGACCATCTTGCAACCTCTACCAATGTTAACATAGTTTACTCATGACGTCCATTTTTATTTAAATAATAATGTTGTCAAAGTTTAAATGATGAATGTAATGCAGGCTAGATTAGGTGATGAACTTCAAGCTGTAAGAGAAGCCCTTTCACTTGAAGAAAAACGTAGGAAGGCTGTTGAAAAAGAGTTAAGTAGTATAAAAAACCCTGTACCCGAAAGTGAGGACGATTTTGAGGTATTGGATGTAATGCAATTTCCATAGGCATTTATTTTATATGTCAAATATTTTGGAAATTTCATGTTGCAACTTTTTTATAGGATAAGAGACCATCCATGAAAGAAAACATTGCAAGAGGATCAAAAACTAGTGCCCCCTTGGGACTGCATAATTCAAATAAATCAAGGGAGCCCAACTCTTATCAAAGAACCACTATAGCAAAAATATGCGAAGAAGGCACGTTTGGTCATATTTATTGAGCTTGTCTTTTGAAATTGTACCAACTAATCCTAATATCTCTCAAGATTTAGGACAAAAAGAATTTTGTTAACTGTATAATTCTCTTGATTAAAACTTAAATCTGTTACTTTCTACAGTTGGCCTACAAAAGATTTTGACACTATTGCAATCAACTGATTTAGATGTCCAAACACATGCTGTAAAAGTGGTGGCAAACCTTGCTGCTGAAGGTATGTTTATACTTGTACCAATCACAAATTTGTAATTTCTAGAAAAGATTAATGTGTTGGGTTAATCGTTTTATCACACGGGTTCAAGTGGTGCTGAACGAGTCAAGATGGAATAAAGAGTTTAATATTTAATGTTTTAGTTAGTAGTTTATTAGTTAAAATTGGTATTTAGTTGAAGTGTACGTTGGAGGAAGTGTATTTTTGGAAGAGTGGGTCATTAAGTTTACCGGTTCTTTAGAAATTTTAGTTTTTTTATTGGTTGTGCAATTCTTTACGTTTTCACTATAAAAGCTATAATTAGCCTTAGTTTATTCAATGAGTATAACCTGTTTTTCAAAGTCTTTTTCCTCACTACACATACTGATCATATTACGTGAGTGAGTGTTGTATGTTTTGTGTGAAGCTTGAACCAACATAATGTTTAACCTTTCATAATGTTTATAAAAGCATTAGAAGGCAACCACATAAGATTTTCTGTGAGCATATTACTGCCATATTACTGCTCTGTCAAAAGAACTAATAATTAGGAGTTATATATGATGTTTTATTTATGTAATCCTTACATATATGATTTTACAGATATCAATCAAGAAAAAATTGTACGAGAAGGAGGTCTAGATGCACTTCTCATCCTATTGAGGACTTCTCAAAATACAACACTACTTAGGGTTGCTTCCGGAGCCATTGCAAATCTTGCAATGAATGGTATTCATAAATCTATAATCCAAATCCATATTATACTTCTGCTTTATTTAATAAAAGGGTAACTAATGATGACACGTGTTATTATCATATTCCTCACAAAATTTTATCGCATTTTTATGCTTATTAAATAATTACGTTACTTACTAATAATATTATTTAATTGTTTTTAGATTAAAAATAGTTTTTAATAAACTAAAAAGAGAGCATTTTATTAATGTTATTTCTAGAGAAACAATTGTTTTAACATAATAATTTTCTCAAAACATCAAACTTCTTTAAAACGAAATATGTTAACATTGGTGTTTACAAAAAAGTATAACTTTTATAAACTAAAAACAATTAAAATTGGATGTTATAATATGAAAAATTCTATAATTTAATTTTTAAAGGTTTATTTTGAAACAACA
Source organism: Flaveria bidentis (assembly GCA_018326385.1). Lineage (NCBI taxonomy): Eukaryota > Viridiplantae > Streptophyta > Magnoliopsida > Asterales > Asteraceae > Flaveria > Flaveria bidentis. The sequence continues at coordinate 5,973 of BJCM01151931.1, forward strand.
TGTTTATTTAAAAAAATTAAAATGTTGATATCATTATTTTATTACTTACAGTTATTTCTTATATATATTTCAACTAGGTTAGAATCCATGTATTACATGGGTGGAATAAATAAAACATATTAAAATCATTAGTTTTATGAATATTTTATTTTTTAGATATTATTATCCTTGGTGAAATAAAAATCTATCAATCTATCAATACTAATAAAAAAAGGTTTTTGTGTGTCACTTGTCACAATTTTAGAGCTACTAAGTTCTATTTTCCCGTTTTTTTCTCTTAATAAATATTACATTAACTGCAAATGATATTATTTAATTCTTTTCATATTACATATATAAACTTTTTTTTAAAAAGATCTTTCTACAAATGCAATTCATAAAGAAATATTTTTTTATAAATTAAGAAATTTTTCTAAAAAAATTAAACTTTAAAAAAACACAATATATTTTAAAATCTGTGGTTTTTAAAAATAAATTCTTATGAAACAAGTAATTAAATTTCAATTTTATAATAATAAATTATTAAAAATAGCCCTTTTATAAAAATGGTTTGTTATGAAATGAATTGTTAAAAAATAAATAAAAAAATTGAAAATATGATATCGTTGTTTTCTCACATATATTTTAGTTAAAAAGGTAAGTCAAATTAACTGTTTTTATAATTTTTTATTTATTATAAGAGAGAGGCGGGAAAATGATTTTTTTTTATATGCTAGAATGATAACACATGTCATTTGATATACTAGAATGATGACATGTGTCTTAAGAAAACCTTCTTTTAGGTTTTAAATGTAGTTTTTAGATATAGATGAGATGAGATGTGAAAATACATAATTATTGAATGTGCATCCCATATTCTCATATGATACGTAATTATACACTTATTGACAACAAAAGTAAACAATTTGAATTGATTGAATCTAATAACCGTTAAAACCATACTAATCGGATCAATTAATAACGTATCAGAGTAATATTATATATTACTTTGATAATTTGATAAATATATTATAATTGGATTGATTAATTATACAGTAAGAAATTGAAATTGGTGAATAAAAAATTAATAAAATAAAAATCCACTAAATTAAAAGAGTTTATTTTAGAAAGCAATACAGAAACAGATGAAAATTTATAGATTCTTAAGACATAATATTAAATATTAAATGGAATTTGAGAAACAATACCGTAGAAGTTGAATTAATATATGATTAGGTCATAGGTGGAATTTTTATGACATAATATAAAAGGTTAAATGTAAGCCATAAATTGTATTTTAAATTAGTATGTGAATATGGTAATATATTTAAATAAAATATCTATTAGTATGATAAGCATTTAATATATTCAAAAACTAAAAATAAAGATGGTATAAAAATGTGTCACGTGTCAAATTGGTAGTTTAAAAGAATGACATGTGGTTTTAAAAATCTTGTTTTATTAGAGTTTATAAACCATATTATATCTTAATATATCTTCTTATAATTAATAAATTTGTATTTTATTTGATATTTTATTTATTCAATGTGTGTAATACATAGGTTTATAAAAGCTAGTCTATATCAATAATCTATAACATATCTATAACATATTATAAAATAAGGTTTTCTTAAAACACGTGTCATCATTCTAGCATATTAAATGACATGAGTCATCATTCTAGCAAAAAAAAAAATTTTTTTCCCGCCTCTCTCTCTCATAATAAATACAAAAATTATAAAAACAATTAGTTTTACTTTTCTTTTTAACTAAAATATGTTAAAACAAATATATTTATATTTGTGTTTATTGTCTCTCTCATATTAAATGATAATTATTGTAAATAAGTAAACTAAATTATTAAACATCTAAAATATAAATATAGTTATTTTAATAATTTATTAATACATATTAAATATAGAGCAATAATTTCTAATTATGTGTTATAACATTTAAATATTCATTATATATTTATTTCAACAATGGATAATAACATCTAGAATATAAAATATTTATAAAACTAATAATTTTAATATGTTTTATTTATTTCACCTATGTAATAAATGAACTCTAACCTATATATAATTAAAAGACTAACATTATGCCAAATGGCACTTTTCTAGACTAATCTTATGCCATGCGACATTTTCTCATTCAACAATCAATAAAATTCTTGCTCAAGAAATTCAATTCATTTTGTTTTCATTTTTTTTAAAATATACATTTGTTTTCAAATATAACGCCACACAAAATTACAGGGATATTAAGTCCAACAATTTTCTACAAAATTAAAAGAAAACACATCCCTCCTACTTTTTCTCCTATTTAGTTATTCGGTGAAAAATGTAAATCAAAGATTCTAACCCTCAAAACAAATTAACATACATTCTTTTAAAATTAATAATTATGTACTCCATTATATCTATAAGACACAAATTACGGGATTTTATAATTTTCCTTAATATACGAGCTACATACTTTTATTCATAAAAGTATTTATATGGATTTTTAAATTAGATCTTTTTCTGTTATTCAATACATGTGAGACACAAGTCATTAGGCTAGTTTCCTTATATATGTGTAATTGAATGCCATTTTTCTGTATTTATGTTTTTTACAATATATTTTTTATTTTTATTTTGGATTTCATTTTACTATCTTTGTATATTGATGATGTGAGAGGGGTCATTATGTTCCAATCGATGAATGATAAGCAACTACTGTTTGCTTTCGTTTCCAAACCGTGTAAAGTCGCTTGACATGTATAAATTTGCAAAGATATGAAATTAAATTCATATTGTCTTATTTATTTAGTTTATAATTGAAATCTTTTTGTGGTAGAACCGAATCAAGCCTTGATTATGGGTAAAGGAGGTGCTGCTTTACTCGCACACACAGCTTCAAAAACAGATGATCCCCAAACTCTCAGAATGGTAGCTGGAGCCATTGCAAATTTATGTGGAAATGGTAATCCTTAAGTTGGACTGGTCAATAGGCTCTGGCCAACATGTTTAACCCATTTGACTTGTTTCCCTTGTCTCTTTTTTGAGATATATTACATTTTGAGATATATTACATTTGAAACTAACAATTTTACAAGTGGAGGTTTTCAAAGTGACACCTCTACTTATTACTAACACTAACTAGCTAGTATTTCTTAATATTTACAACATCAGAGAAGTTACATCTGCTGCTCATTGAACAAGGAGGCATTAGAGCGCTCTTGGGGATGGTTAGATCTGGTAATAATGATGTTATCGCTCAGGTTGCCAGGGGAATTGCAAATTTCGCTAAATGTGAATCTCGAGCAATAACTCAAGGTATTCTGTAACTTTCATTTTTTATTTTTTATTGTCTTTTCATCAACAATTAGCATACACTAAACACATTCTTGGTTGGTTTTAAATTGTGTAGGACACAAGAAAGGTCGTTCTCTTCTAATAGATGGTGTCCTTTCATGGCTGCTTGCAAACTCAAATACTGCCTCACTATCAACACGGCGTCACATTGAGCTTGCTCTTTGTCATTTAGCACAAAATGGTACACACATTTTCAAAAAAATAAATATTTACAATATTCTGATAGTAAGGCTAAACACAAGATCCATGACATGTATTTCTCTTATTTATTAGATTACATATATAAGACCCTTAAAAAATGAATGTCAGATAAAAACTAAAGCAAGTATGTAGAGGCTATGTACATAATCTGATGTGTTCCAACTTTGCTACTAATTTTCAGAGGACAATACTAAGGACTTCATGACTAGTGGGGGAGTTCAACAACTCTCAAAAATCTCGATTGAATCCAGCAGAGAAGATATTCGTGACTTGGCGAAGAAGATACTGAGATTGAATCGCTCGTTTAAAGCAGTGTTGTAACAATAATAACAGAGTGATCCATAGTGATATTGTTAACTCTATCATCTAAAATCTGTATGTAGATGTACAGATCAAATCCCTAGAAAATATAACATTACCTATCCTTCTAGTATTGCAACATTTTGAGTCAAATTTAGGGTAGAAAATTTGTTAGTTTGACCCAAGTAAAATACGAACAACTTAACGTAGAAGTTGGAAAAAAAGCATTGATGGTTTTATATTTTTAAAGTCACTTGCGGACATATCTCTCTTGTAGAAAACAAAAATGTAAATGAGGACGAAATCATCTTACCATCATACCTTATGGCAAAATCTAATGTTTTAACCGTAAGAGTATACGGGGTCAAGGATACACAAGTATAATGGAATTCCTGTACAATGAATAAAGCCAATATAATGACAATAACTATAAATGGTATGATGGTGTTATACATGAGGAAATGTGTAACACACATGCAGCAACATGTTCTCTAATAAAGTGTAAATTTAATTCTACATGTATAGTACTTTGGCGTTGTGCTCATTAGAAGAACAAAATACACAACATTAACATTGCCACATATGTCAATTACAGAACAAGATAGAGGTTAATCTAGTTCAAGTAAGAAATTGTGAAGTGATGTCTCAACAACAACTTTTAAAACACCCCTCGTATTTTGATTCAATATTAAAACGTTATATAACATATTATCACTTGAAAGACCAAGAGACCAAATCATGTCCAAGGAACACAAAACTAGGAGGTAGATCAACGTGTCCAAGTATACTTGCCATCATTGTGAGGAACCATGTGACAACCCTAAAACCAAGGTTAGGTAATTTAATACTTCCTATAAATTACTAGTAAATATTTGTTTTATTTAGAATATGATTAAGATAATTTCCTTTGATTATATGAATCCTTAAGTGTGCATTTGTTCATTTGTGCATGCATGGATGTTTACGTCTGTATATATATAAATTGTATGATTAACTTCTTAGCATAATATGATTAGTAAACTTTATATCAAATGCTTTAACTATATGTAATATAGTAAAAACTTAAACTAACTCAAAACTTAACTAAACAAGATTACATCAAGAAACTTTGTACCAAAACAAAAACTACTCAAACCTTAAGCATTCAAACACAACTTTAATCCAACTCACGGTTCCTTAAGGACACTAACAACCCGGTTAAATAAACTAATCCTTTAACTAATCCTAGCTTAATGACTAAGTGAACCATTAAGCACCAAACCGCACCTAGCCACTTCTTGCCACTAACATTTCCCTATACCCGCCACCTAGCATATATGCCACTAAACACCCATAGAACTTGCCACCACACTCACCTAATGACTCACTAATACAAGCTACAAACCCACCTCATCACCCTATATCGTAGACTTAATGATGACCACTTCACTACTTTGCAACCCTCGGCCACAATGGAGACACAACCACAATCCACCACAACCGTGAACCACCACAACCGTAACCATCATCTCTTGGCTCTCTCCCTCCGACTCGGTTCTCAACACGCACCACCATCATTCTCTTGCTTTCGGCCCTCACATCACACAACCAACATTACCATCTTTTGATCACCAACCGATTCTCATCCTCAAGAACATCATAACACTAAGTTGTCTTCAACTAGTTTATGACCAATCTTCCAAGCTCAAGAACCATCTCATCGATTAGGTTATCAAGGATCTAACTAGCAACTCTTTTACATCTTCTACTCCAAACAAGGTTTGATCCTCAAACTTATAGCTACCAAGTTTAAGAAATGTATATGTGTTAAACTAACACATATAACCAACCCTTTAAGTTAAATCATCAAGGTTATTAACTAAACGTCATGAACACATGATTTTTATCAAAAAATTCAGTAAGAGAAAGGATCCAAAAGTAAGAACATTAGAAAGTTTTATAAACCAAAGATTTAAACAAAAAGATTACAAATAAAAGGGTTGAAAACATGAATATTCTTGATAAATTTGATTAAATACCGTTGTGGTTGTTAAAATAAAATTAGGACTTGTTAAGAAATACTAGAAATAATAATCTGTAAATTTTAATGTAATAATAATGGGCAGATTATTTTATATAATTTATTCAAGGAAATAAAAGAAAACTTTCATACAATATCTCCATACCTGGTAAAAAATCTAAAAAATTATATGATGGACCTTATATTTTATAGGAATTATTGAATCAATTTCATGATTTAATTCATTGGTATGACCGAGTTTTACGATTTAGAATATTCTATAATTAGAAAATAGAAAGAAATAGCAAAACAATGAGTTAAATTATGACAAATTTACATGAATTATCATACTCTAAATGGAACAATATTTATGGATTTCAGAATTTTTAGTTATGATTTGCTATTGTTTCCGATTTATATAAAATTTGTGAAAATTCTAGAAATTAACCTTATATGAATTATTGATTTGAAATTTTACGAGATAAATTAGGACTTTTAGTGTTTCTGATGCTAAATTTTAATGATTTTAGGAAAATACTGGCTATTAATTTAGAATTTTATCATAATTAATGAATTAAAGTGCTAAAAATTTTAAAGAAATTTGATTCATTCTAACAAATAACTATTTTATAGGAATAATTTAACATTTGACTGGAAATAAGATGAGATTCATAGCCCCAGTTTTACATTTATGAGTTTTGGGGTAAAAAGCATAATATTTTGCGATTGATGTTAATATAAATAAAGTTTTATGAGATATACTGTCATTATGCCATAAACTACAACCATTAATTTGGATGTGGAACCGTCTGGTAACATAGGTAGCGCTACTTAGAAAAATATTTTCTGCATCAACAAGATGAGTGTTGTAATGCTAAATTATCTAATTTTGTGATTTGTATTTGTGATAGTTATAAATCACCCGGCTTATAAGTAGGTTTTGTTATAATCTTATTTATGTTGCATCAATATATTTCGTTTGGTCATTAAACCTATGTTCTCACCAATAGTATATTGATCGTTTTGAGTATGCTTTTTCAGGTAACAAAAAATGACTAATAGTGTTATGTTTTCCTTTGATGTATACAATGGATGAGGTGAAGTAATAGAAAAGACATGTGTCAAATTAACTGTGAATATGTTTGATCTTAGCATAATAGTGGATGCGCACATTCATTACTACTGAAGGATGAAGCGGTTATTAGACACTTTTGTAGTAGGGTTACATGAAACTATGTAAAAGACTTATGTAGACAAATTTCGTATGAAAACAAATGTAACTCTTGCTTATATATATAAATATATATATTATGTTATGTTATATTATTTGTTACAATTAATTTGTGATCAATGTGTTCTGAGCCAAAAAGTCACATTCAAGCATTTCATGCTTCCGTAGGGATGTGACAAACCAAGCAATCAACAGTTATGTACTTATATGAAGTCTATGCCCAATTATAACATGCATGTAACAAAGAATGCAATTAAGACATCCATATGTGGTTCACGTGTTTAATGAGGATCATCATGTGAAACTAAATGTATTGAACTGTACTAGCAATATCAATGTGAGAGTCATATATTACACAGTACCTAGAAGACTATCACAAGTTAGGATTAGGAATGAGATTGTCAAACGAAGATAGTTTGGACATTATGTTTGTGGATGTGTTATATGGATTGCATGCAACCATGTAGGAACGTGCAATAAAAAAATAATACAATAACGTAGTTTACGATAGGAAAAGATCTAAAGCATTACGAGTAGCTCAATACCTAGAATGTATAAGAGAGTTTCACATTCAATCATAAAAAAACTCTTCATAAAGGTGAGACATGACATGACTAATAGTAGTATCATGTCATAGACGTGTAAAAAGAGTTATATGATGTTTTGGCCCAAATTTGTTACTAATAAACTCAAAGAAAGATGATGTAGACAACAAATTACTAACATGGAGAACAAGAAGCTTGCTAAATACCATTAAGGGTCTTTTTGAGACAACACACATAAGTGAGATACATAGGACTAACATAATCAAGAGGTTGTTTTATATAAACCTCTCTATCTGTCACCTTGGGCCGTATGAAGCGATCGGGATCATTTGATTATATTATTTAGAAAATCACTGCTATAGGTTTATTGGAAGTGGCAAATTCATTTGTAGACAATATTGTATTATTGTTTTTTAAACCAACTCAATCTTCAAAACTGAATTATACTTAGATTCATATCGTTTTACGAAGATCATGTTTATATCTACAAGCCACATAATTCCAAAACTAGAGATGTGTCAATCTCTGCTTTCAGTTTGTATAACTATAACATTAACGTTAAATACACCCATAAAGCTTATAATATGGCATGATCTAATTTCGCATTTGGACCAATCATTCTTTCTTTGTAAAAGATTTAAAATCCAATATTAGTGATATGGTGATGAATAACATTTATCACACCCAAATCATTTTTATAACCAAGCATGAAAATATTAATTTAAGATTAACCATGCTAAATCCATAGGATGAAATACACATCAAGATCTTTCGTTACATACCGGTAATAGTTTGTTACCGGGTACTGTCAATGCTTAGCAAGTCATAATCCTTTAGGCACAAACCATTCAGGCCATGCTTAGGTATAGTACCCCTTTCAAGGTCCTACCTGTCACATGTGCATCATTTCTCATAGACAACGCGTACAATCTTAGTCGCATGTTTGCCTTGCATTTCACCCACATGTGTTAATTAATTAACTATTACCCATGATGGTTTTCAAGATAATGATGAAATTAATAGATACATAAGTTTCGTATTAAAAGATACATTAATTATATATACACTCATTTACTAATTCATTTACTAATGTTTGTGGCTTTTGCAATCGACTTTGTTTCTATATAAACATGTTTATTTCTACAACTATAAACAAACATGGTGCTAGACATGTTGGACAGCCTGTGGCTTTTAATTGCTTCATGCAGTTTCCAAACCTACTTTCCACGTTTTTTTTCGTTTTAATTGTATACTTCTTTTCACTTAATAATCCATTTTTTTAATTACTATATTGTAACCGGTGAGACAAAATACTGGTTTATATTTATGTTTCAGACTCCAAAACAGTAAGTACTTGATCACTATGTCGTCAACGCAACGTGCATACCGAATTCGCATGTCGATTAATTAAAACTAATTATATTTCAATGTTTTGACGTTGTGAGTTACGTATAGATTTTGTTTTTATACGAATCATAAAAAACGTGGATCATTCACAATTGATTGTGTATCAGTGAGTGAGTTTACGTAAAATGTATTCTTATTTTATATAAACAATCAATAACATTGATTTTTTCACAATTTAAGACATCATAACATGCGTGTTCATAATACTATTCTATAAGAAAATATTTTTTTAACTTTATTATGTCTTAGTAACACAAATCAAATATTTTTTACATTTAGTTTACGTGTATTATCAATGATCCCTTCATTGAGCGGGTTTGCACCAGCGTTTCAACGTTAACTTTTTCACCGGTTTATATCTTCGCTGCAACGCGCGGGTAAAAACCCTTGTACTAACTCAATTTGCAACGTCAGTGCTATTTTCTAATGTTTTTTTCTTGATTTCAACACAATTCTGTTTATGTTAAAATAGTTTATTACCCGTCGCATGTTGCGGCGGGATCGTACGCAATGTGATAAAGTATAGACTACTAAATTAACTTTCAAACATAGAGCAACTCGAATCTATACTCTTGAATGAAAACATATTTATATTTATCTCAACTCTTTTCCAAACAAATTTAGGTCGAAATATAAATCGACTCAAAGCGTACATAAAAAACACGTGCAATATTGTCGAATGCGGCATGATAAGGTATAGATTATAATCTCATTGGCTTGTTTCCAAACTAAATTTAAGTTAAAATGTATAGTAATTCAGATTTACACTGTCAAATGAAAACATATTATATTTGACTCGATGTGTTTCCAAACAAAGCTTAAGTCGAAACGTATATAAACTCAAAGCGTATATATTTGACCAAACTCATTTTTGAACAAAATTTACGTCAAAACGTAGGCAACCGTCGGAATGTTGACCATCTTAAATATATATAAAATAAACGTGAACACATTTTATATGAACCAACTTGTTTCTAAACAAAATTTACATACATGGACGGAATCGAATTTATACTAAAACGTATATAAAATTAGGAACGTAAGAGTTTTGCTTTTTAAGTTAAAATTGTATAGGGGTAACCCGAAATTTTAAAAACTTAAAGAGGAAAAAGTGATATTTTACCAAGTTTCTAATGAAGTTGAGAGGATGAAATTGTCAAAATGTAATATTTAGGGGGAGTAAAGTTGTTATTGTAAATATATAAAATACCTTAATACCTTAATTAATTATAAAAGTTAAATATACGAAATTTTAAAAACTTAAAGAAGAAAAAGTGACATTTTATCAAGTTTCTAAAGAAGTTGAAAGGATGAAATTGTCAAAATTTAATATTTAGGGGGAGTAAAGTCGTTATTGTAAAAATATAAAAAACCTTAATTAATTATAAAAGTTAAATATACATGTAACACCTCCGTCCTAACGTGAAACAGGAGGTCACTTCAAATGTTAACTAAACATTCTAAGTCTAAAATAATACTTAAATTACGAACTTCAAATTAAAACATCAACTTATGAAGTCTAAAACATCCACCAAATAAATACTAAATCAAAAATTCAAGTCTTATGAAATAAAAGAAATAAATCTCTAAGCATGTATTCCAAACTCCTACTAGCTCTCATCACACAACCTCGATCAACCTTGATTACATGACGTAAAATAAGAAAGCGGTTGAGCTACAAGCTCAGTGCGCGGATGTAGATCACAATAGATAAAATACTATATATCGACGAATAATGCAAGCGAATTAGAAAAGACCATTTTTAAGTTTAAAACATCTCTATCAAATTCCACCTTTTACATCAGAATAAATAACAACAAAAAATAAAATAAAGGCTGAAGCAACGAAGGGTTGGGGTTGTTGATACCGAGTAGCCTACAAACAAATATATATAAGAATGCACATCCATCGTGCCAACATATCATATCTCATGTCATATAGCATAATCACAATGGCACATTGGTCGCGACTCCAATGCACCCCTAAATCGGAAGGTGTGTATGGCACTACACAACTCAACCGCGAACTAAATATATCATCAAAATCATAGGATGCATCCATAAGCCTCCCAAATAATCTAAAAGCTCTCTCGCAAGCATAATCATATAAACAAAGTGGAGACGTCGTAACCGATCACACCGTCACAGATAGTGTCAAGTCGTAGGTAGCCACAACGACAAACCTATGGTACCTCCATAGGTAGTTGACTCGGTATCCCTATCTCCTGTCTACAAATCTAGGGTTCTATGG
>BJCM01151935.1:0-17921 GCA_018326385.1 Flaveria bidentis
TGATTCAAATTATGTTTCTGATGATGAAACACAACTTTAATTCACAATGTTTCACTCGAATTGTCAATCAATTACAGATTTCAGTGGATTTTTGAAGTTTCTATGTTCGACAGAACTTCAAAAACACTCAACCGAAAGCTCTGATACCAATTGATAGGATCAATTGATTCAATGTGTAATGATTTATGTAAACAATTCAAAAAAACACAAACAATTGTAATCAAAACAAGCAATATCAACAAAATTCGCAGTTCATTGATATAGCAAAGACAATTACAAGAGTAAGAAAGCAGTTCGAAAAAAACTTTTTAATTCTACTCTAGTCTAAGCTATTTATACTAGAAACTAAGTAACTAACAATTTATAAAACTAGTCCCTATACTAGTACAAAATATAAAATAGACAATAAAAGACTAAATGTTAATCTTCTAAGGGTTCTAACAACATGCTTTAGTGCATAATTTTTTTCTTACTTCAATTGGAATTTTAGGATATGAACTTGGAGATTCAGCGTCAGATGTAGAGTTTACAACCTTTGGTTGTTCAAACTTTGCCATGAGTGCAATTTCTTCTGTGTCCTCCTTGGGATCAGATTTGTCACTCTAGTCATGATCTGTATCATTTCTGATTCATCTATTTTTAGATCATTGTTTTCAGACCAGTCTTCATTCATTCTAGAAATTAATGCTAAACCTGAAGTATGATCAGTTGTAAATTGTTCAGCATAAGCACTCCAATCATAACCATCTTTTATGCTTACAACTAGTGCTTTATTTGATTCTTCAGTTGTCTTTTGATCATCTTTTAATTCTGGCATATACAAACTTTGATATGATTTTTGGAAAGTCTTTTGAGTATGATTTTGATGTCTCTGATTATTGGAACTGCTTTGACCATTTCCACTTTGAGTTCTTGGAGCTTTACATTCTCTGGAAAAATGGCCATAACTATTGCAATTGAAACATCTTGATTTTGGCTTATCAAAACCAACTGTTTTGTTGGCACTAGGCTTGTAGTTCATGTTGACATATGAGTGCTTTTGTGTTTTGTAAGCAATCATCACCATTTGCCAATTAAGATCCATTTCTTCTATGTCATTAAGATCTATCTCAAACAAATCTTGCTAGATCAAATCAACTTGAGTTAGATGACTACCCTGATAGGCTTGGAAGCTTGCCATAAAAGCTGTAAATGCAGTTTTGGCTCTTCATCTTGTAGCAGGATATTTATAACATCTTTAACTTTGCTAGGATTAGAAGAGTTAGAAGATGGAGTCTCATTATGTGTTTTAGGTATTGTAGATTTTGGAGGACATTGTGTTTGTGGCTGAGTTGAATAGATTGGGGTACTAGTGAAAAATCCAGCTCCCACGAACAGATCACCCTCATCTTTAGGAGTAGCATCATTTTTGGAAAGAAAGGCATTCTCTATAGTATTTGCTGGAGAAGCAACATACTTGTATTGAGATGTTGATGCAGATCTGTCATTATTTCTTGAGCTCTCATCAATTTTGATAGATTCAATATTAGAAATGAGAAGATCAAGATCCATAGGAAACTTTTCAGTGTGCTTTAACAGGGTTACAGTTTATTTCCATGATGATGGAAGTGCATTCAAGAGTCTATCATTTAGGTAATTAAGATCGTTTTTGATTCCTAAGGTTGACATTTTAGATGTGAGTTGCACATATCTATTCATCATCTGATTATAGTTTCTCCTGATATATACTCAAAAAGTTCAAGTTGCCTCTTTAACTTTTGTCTTTTGAGATCTTGTATCTCTTTTCCTCCTTCATAAAAAACTTTCAAAGCTTTATACATGGTATAGCCAGTTTGATAGTTCTCCAGTCTTGAAAGTACCTCCAAAGCTAACCCTTTGCATATGAGAGAATATGCTTTAACATCATTCTTCACCTTCTTTAAATCATCACCATGTAAGCCATCTTTAGGATATGGATCTTAAGTATGTTTTGTATATAAAAATCCTCTATCAGGACCATCAAAAGTGACTGGAATGTGAGATCCTTTGTCAATTGATTTCCACATATCAGTATTAGTTGACTTCAATTGATGTTTTAGCCTGACTGACCAATTCTTGAAGTCAACTCTATTCTTCAGCTTTGGTACTCTGTTCTCTGAATCTTCAGACTTAGCCATGATTAAGTTTTGAATTTAAGAAAATATACTATTTTTGTTGTTTTCAGATTTGAAATGAATTAAAGGAATGAAAATATTTATCATTTTAGATTTTGAAAATTTTTCTAAGTGTTGAGTGAAAAGTCTGAATTAGATGCGCCTAAACAGTAATGAAACGTCAAAATAGTAGAGAAACAACCAACTTGTCTTAAAAACGCCTAAGGGATTGCCTTAGGGAACTTCTGAAGTTTCCAAGTGCAGAAACGCCTGAACAGTATCAAAATGCCCAAACAGTTCCCAAATGCCCAAACAATGTTGATGCATCCGAAACAATTGCAAAGCGCTTGAATAGTTCCAAAGCGCCTGAGACTTAGATTTCTAAGAAAACTTCTGAATAGTGCTGAAACACCCACATAATGTCAAAACGATCACTCTAAAATGCCTAAACAATGTTTAAGCGTCTGAACAGTGTTCATGCGCCTAAACACTTAGGTGTTTTTTCAGATGATTTCAACACCTCAAATGCCTAATTCAATTTCTTTGTAACAACCTGATCTTAACAAAATTTCCAAAACTTGATAAAATGATCTGAAACTCTTCAATCAAGTCACTAATACAGCGATAATCAATCCTTTAGCATCATTTCTTTTAATTAACAACACTTTAATTCTCAACTTTGCAGATTTAGTGTTCAAGTTTGGAAGAACTGTTCGAACACAAATTTGTCAAAAGTTCTGATTTGATGATGTAAATCTACTCAATTATGATTCAAATCATGTTTCTTGTGATGAAACACAACTAAATCATCCATTAGTTGAACAATTGCGATCAAATCACAGATTCAAGTGATTCATAAATGCTCAAAAGTCCTTTTTGAACTTCAAATCACTGAACCGAAAGCTCTGATACCATTTGATAGGTTCAAATGGATCGATCTGTAATTGTTATCAAGCAACTGACAATTATATGAACAATGTAATCAACACAAACAAATACCAGAAAAATTTATAAAGTTTCTATTGATATTAGTAGTATTACAAAGTGCAATTTAGAGAAAATGAACAGAGAACTATTTCAAAAGTCTAACCTGCACAAATACAAATAATCTTATATATACTAATAACAAGAAACAATAGGAACATATATTTACATAATAAGTCTCTATACTATGACAAAAACTTTTCTAAATACTAAAATGCCAATCTTTCTAGGGTTCCAACATTATCTATTGAGAATGAATCATGGAATTGGATTCCTACTTAAAAAAAGCGAGATAAGTACAATTTTACTTCCTGAGTTTTACAAAAAATAACAATTTTCATCCAAAAGATTAAAAATATCAATCCACCTCCAAAACTTGTATAAGTCGTTTTAGGTTTAGTTCAAAAGTTTCATTAGTTGTTTTAACTCTATCTAAAAAAATAAACCTTTGGTAGTGAACTTGGAACAATATATTAAAATTTTGGAGCTAAATTAATGTTTTTAATCTTTTGGAGGAATATAATTAATTTATTCAAACCTTAAGGATCAAAATTATCTCTCTAAGTTTTTATAAACTAACATACCCTTGGGATATTCAAATCCTTGAAATTCTATATTTTCATTCATTTAGATGCTTTTAGTTTTTGTACATATGTAAAGTACCATAAAACTACACCTATATTTGGCACATTCTAGTAGATAAGAAGATGACTAAAATACTTGTGTTATGACAACAATTTCTAGAGCTTAGCAATCTGATACTATTAAGCAGGAGCAATATCAACAATATCTAGGTAATTTAACATAATTAACTTGTAGACTTAAACAAACATGATACCAACACTTTTACCTAGATGCATTCTTTTATTTCCATAAAGACAATACATAGTTCTTCATGACCACATAAAATGTTTAGCAAGTGATAACCTCAATTTTCATAAAAAAAATTAATTACAATCCAATTATTACAAAAATAATAAACTAGACTTTTTATAAGTAACAGTATGTCATAAGATATGGTTCTCTATTTCTTAAATGTTCAAGCGAAGTAGAAGCCTAAAATCATAAAGACAAATGAATATTTTACATTGGCAACAAAGATAATTGTTTTGCAAACTAAAATGAACTAATAGAGGGTAGTGATCACGTGTTAATAATTTGGTGTTTAATTGATATAAATGCTTGATTCTATATCATGATTATGGTGGAATGAGTTTAAGTTGTTTGTGTTTTGAATTATAGGTGTTTGGAGCTAAAGGAGGCTTATTTTAGATGAAAGAAGCAAAGCAAGCAACTATAATGACTAAAGATGTAAATATCAAAATTTATAAGAAAATGCACAAATTTAGGTGTAGAGGTGTATGATACGCTGGATTTGGGTGTATAATACGTCGGGCGGCGTATGGACGACGTGTTAGTTGGCGTATTTGATGAAAAAAGCAGAAACTGGGTGTATGGACCCTGATTTGCGCGTATTTTATGCCCATGTGGGCATATGATACACTGGTCCCCCAACAAACTTCCGAATTTCGTGGATCTTCAAGTTTAATTAAACACATACAACCCCAAGTCGAAGAACAACTTTTTGCCAGCCAAAAATAGTTGATTTCAAGGAGATTTTATGTGCTTTCAAGCTTCCTAACATCTTTCTTATGATAATTGATCATCATTATCAAAGAAAGATTGAAGATTTATTGAAGATGATGTGTGGCTAGGTTCTCTTGATTGCTTTTGGGAGTACAATTCTTGTAAAGCGAGACAATTGATATGTTTGAGCAGGTTTTTGTATTGAACATTGATTATTAAATGAAACATTATGTTTTGGTTGATTTAAACAATTTGTTTATAAATAAAGTAGTTTGCTTGATTATTAGTTTTTAGTTTCCTTGCATCATGAGCTCATTAAGAAAAGTAGGCAACGTGATATAAGTGAATTGGTATCATTGTGAATTAAGGGGTCTTAAATGATTGTTCATTTTTTATCACTTTAATCAAAAGTTATTATCTTTAAGTATTGTTTATTACAAACCCTAATTTTGAAGTACCAATTGTTGATCTTGCAGAATTCGAACCCGAAAGTAATTGTCTTTCATTTTCAAAGTAAATTTGTTTTAAAGTTTCTTGCTTCACGCAATTATGTTCATTATTTCATCTAAAGTTTCAATTTTATTTTAGAGTTTGAGTCTTTAAGTTAGCCGAGTCATATTCATTAAACACTTTCCACATATTCCATATGGAGACGACCTTACTTACCCTTACACAATAAAGGTTGCTTAAACTGATATAATAACTTGTTTTTGATCGAGTCTCGACAACGAGATCAAAATGATGCCATTGTCAGGGAATTAGTGCGCTTAGTGTATAATTGTGTTTATTTGCTTTCCTTAAATACTTATAAAAAAACCAAAAAGATTGTATTTTTCTATTTTTTTAATTTGTTTCTTGTTCAGTACTACGAGAGGTATTTTTATGTTTTCTTGTTTGCAGGTAACCATTACGTTAATACATACAAGATTTTCAAGAAGGACCTTACCATTACACTTTGATCCAGAAATTGAGAAGACGTTAAGACGGAATCGTGTATGTCACAAAACATCAAATTCAAGGAATTCTCAAATTCGTGGTCAAACAAAATTCGAAGAAGATACATCATCAGTAATAGCTTAATGGATTTTTAATAGACTTCAATGACTCCTGAAAGTAATAGTTCAAGGATGATGAATAATCCAGAAGATCAAGAAGGACCACGACCTAATCCACCTATGGGGATATGTCGTTACCCGTGTTCCCTCCACCAGATGATCCTCCTCGTCCATAACAACCGGTTCAATCTCAACCTCAGGGGCCGATCGTTGCGAATCAAGGTGTGCAAAACCAACCTCCTCCTGTAAATTTCCAACCGATGCTAGATTTCTGGGTTCGTAATCCAAGTTTGCAGCATGACGTGGAAAGAAGTCATCATAACAATGAGGACTGGTTTTCAGTCGAAGGAAGTCATCACACTAATTATATGGAAGAGTGGATTGAAGATCAAGTCGACATGGAAGGACCAAACCAACGTGACTTTGCCAACTATGGCAATCAACCGAGATATCAAAATCATTAACCAAATCAGGATCATGATGGCTATGCACAACTAGCCATTCACAACAACATTGGAGGTCAACCATTTAATGGCATACCTGCTAATTTGGGAGCACAATATTATGTACCAACACATGGTGTGGATAGTCACTTTCGTCTTGCCGTTGCCATCAATTCATCTCCTATATTTTCACCAATACAAAGGGGGTGAGATTTTGAAGTTCACCCATAATGTTTGGGAATTCCCAGCAACTGAAGAACCCTACTTGCATATATCCGTATTTGACGCATCATGTAACACCATTGGTGGCCAAGGCTTTTTACCGGATGAAGTTAAATTGGTCCTATTCCAATTCACCCTTATGGAAATGGCCAAAAAATGGTTCCTATCTCTCCGATAGGCAAGTATTTACACATGGGTACAAATGCAACAACAGTTCTTGGATGAATACTATACTTTTGAAAGGACAAGTGATGCAACGCGAGCCATTTGAGGATTTACACGACAATCAGGTGAACAACTCCATGAAGCTTTTCACCAGTTTAAGGAAATGCTAAGAACTTGCCTACATCGTGACATAGCTAAGTACGAGGTGATTTCAGCTTTCTATGATAAACAACAACTAAAGGATGCAAGAGATGTAAATTCCACAAATGCAGGAACATTCACATTGAACCATGAAGATGATGATTGAGATATTCTCGAAAGGATGAGTGTCATCTCCAAGAAGCATGCACAATCAAGCTGAAGGTCAAGGGCGTCAAGTGTGAAGATGGTAAATGATCATGTGACCATGGATAGAATTGCAATTTTAAAATGAGAAATTGCAAGCCTCAAGGTTGGAAAGAGTGGTGTGGCGTACATATCTAGTGAATGCGATGTATGTGGCACGTGTAATGACATATGCCACACCTCGGTTACATGCTACTTGAATTTGGGGAAGACTGAAGAAGTACTCCAAATACAAGGCCAAGGAGAAAGGAAGACATATGACATGAATTATAACACTTATCATCCTGGTCTTAAAAATCACCCAAATCATAGGTATGGCAAAAATTCTAATAAATTGAATCCTCCTTTTCAGGTGCTAAATCAAGGAAGCAACCAATATCAAGGCTGAAAACAAAGCTACAACCACAGCGGCTACCAAAGGAATAACTACAATCAAGGGAATTACTAACAAGGATGTTAATACCAACAAAGAATCAACAACATCAACAAGAGACTTCTACAAGTAATAGTAATTACAATGCAATCATTATTATAATTCAAGACCTTGCAAAGGAGATGAAAGAGTTTAAGCAATTCAAAGATGTGCAAGAAAAGACCAATGAGGCTATTGCCAAGAAGCTTGGATAATTAGCTGAAAAATTGTCAAGAAAAAATATCTGGATGGGAACTGAGGAAGCTTACAAGTGACACAACCAAGAATCCTTAACATCAAGCTTCAAATTCAAAGAATGTGCACATAAACTTGGTTAGTATCATTCCTAAATATGAGTTTATTAATTATGATTTAACCCCTCCCCCTTAAGTAGTTGCAGTTAATGATAAGAAAAGTGATGATGAAGAAGAAAATGACTCGGGAGCACCCATTATTTCCATTCAAGTTGGGAAATTTTAAATCAAGTGGGCACTTTTGGATTATGGATCTGGAGTGAGTATCCTTTCTGGGAGCTTGTATGACCTATATGACTTTGGCCTATTACACAAAATCGACAACACAGTGGTGCTCGCTGATTCAACATGGAAACAACCACGAGGAATGATCAAGGATGTCATTATCAAGCTAGGAGAGTTCTACTACCTGATTGATTTTATGGAGCTTGATTATGCACGTGTAAGGACGAATGTGCAACCAAAGGTAATCTTAGGTCAACCATTCTTGGAAACAACTATAGCTCAAATCAATTGCCGAGATGTAATTATCGCCTGGCGTTTGAAAACCGTAAGTTTTTCTTTAATTTGGTTTTAAAATCAATTACATATATGGTTAATAATGATTGTTCTATAAAAAATGATACTAACGGGTGTGCTCCTCCTTGCATCTCACATATAAGTGAGGACATCACCAAGGAGAATGACTTAGATCATTATAGGTTTGAGCTTGAAAATAGGGAAAATAAGGAGTATGTGAAGGGTGAGCCACTAAGGAAGGAAATTTTGAGATGCAAGGTTAAGATGAGCAAACCACCGGATCAAGTGAATTCGAGAGTCATAGAAGAGATATTTGACCAATACAGGAGTGAACAAGAGAATATACCAAGCCGGGAGAAGCAATTAAGTAGTTGGTTGAAAAGAAATTTGGAGAAAAGCACTCAATACGACCACCATAAGTGGTCGTAGGTAAGGTCTGGTTGAAGACCTAAAACTTAGCGCTTGCCGGAGGCAATCCGAGAACTTTTTGGGTGTGTTCATTATAAACCCTCATGAGACTACAACTTGTCCACTCGGGTCTTCCTAGGGGTTTAAAAGCTTGTTGCATATACTAAATGCAACTGTGATTCCTACGAAAGTGAGTTTTACTTCTTTTATTACTTTGTGTGTTCTTTATTTTGTTTTTTAGTTCAATCATGCAACAAAAGCAAGCACTCAAGTGTGGGGAGGTGCAAGTCAAATTAATGAAGACACTCACTAATGATCAAGTCTATGTACTTTTTCCTTATCTTGTTTATTCATTATCACCATGGTTATTAATGTCTTAAAACCATACACTAGGGACAATGTATCCCAAGTGTTGGGATGGGGGAAGCAAATGAGAAGAATGCCAAATTTTGAAAAAATTAAAATTTCTGAACGAAGTGTGCTAAGTAATCTTGAAAAGATATAAAGATTGAATCTTTAACTACGATCATTAACTAATTACCTACTTAAGCATGGTTCTTGGTTCTTAGTCATGGTTAGATTCGTTTTGATGCCCAAAAGAGGAAAAACTCTTTAGATTTATCTAACCCAGGATAATAAGCTAGAAGATAAGTTCCTAAAGTTAAAACATAATTCATATGCAATGTTTCAATCAAGAAACCAAGTTATGCACAAAAATCATAAGACATTAGGATCAAACCTTAGGAATTGAAGAGCTTTTTTATTTTTTATTTTTAATTCATACCATCACCCATTAGAAACCAAAAAAACCAATGTAGTACCCAATTCCATACATGATGAATAGAAAAAAATATGAAGCCTCGTACAAATTGAATAGGTGATTATATGCAAAAACATGGCCAAGTGCCAAGCCTCGTACTTTGGTTAGCCGATAAGGGCATTTTCAAATTATATAAAAATATAAGCTGAAAAATGTCATATCATTCGAAAAGAGAAAATAAAAAAGGGCCAATATTAGTATGCTCACAATAGTAAAAAAATCATAATAGATAGGCCAATGTTTTTCTCACAATGCAAAATGCTTTGATATCAATAATAATCTTCAAAGAAGGTAACCTTACCTAATTTTTGGATTTTATCACTTTTTAGCCATTTTTATCCCTAAATTCCTACCCTTAACCTAAGCCTAATAAAACCAATAAATGTCCTTTTGATTTGTGTATACTTTCAGTGTATTGTGAGTAAAATATGATTATATGCATAGGAAAAACATGAAGGCCTATTAGGCTTGGTTAGATGAATAAAAATTGATATGATTTTGTTTGAAAGAACAAAATTGACAAATATGTTTAAAAGAAAAGGTATGTGAATTTAGGTATGACCTTGAACCAAAACTAAGAATGAGTAAGGGATTGGATTATGTATTTGATAATAAATGTTTGAAACTAGTTAGCTTTGCTCAAGAACAAGTAAAAAAGTTAAGTGGGGGGGGGGGTGTGATCACGTGTCAATAATTTTGGTGATTAATTGGTATAAATGCTTGATTTTACATCATGATTATGGTGGAACTAGTTTAAGTTCTTTGGGTTTTGAATTATAGGTGTTTTGGAGCTAAAAGAGGCTTATTTTGGATGAAAAGAAGCAAAACACGCAACTACAAGGACTAAAGATGTAAGTATCAAAATTACAAGAAAATGCACAAATTTAGGTGTACAGGCATATAATATGCTGAATTTGGGCGTATAATACGTCGGGCGGCGTGTTAGTGGGCGTATTTGATGAAAAAAGCAGAAACTGGGTGTATGGACCATGATTTGGGTGTATTATACGCCCTTGTGGGGGTATGATACGCCGGTACTCCAACAAACTTCCGAATTTCGTGGATCTTCAAGTTTAATTAAACACATGCAACCCTAAGTCGAAGAACAACTTTTCCCAGCCAAAAATAGGTGATTTCAAGAAGATTTTAGGTGCTTTCAAGCTTTCTAACATCTTCCTTGTGATCATTGATCATCATTATCAAATAAATATTGAAGATTTATTGAAGATGATGTGTGGCTAGGTTTTCATGATTGCTTTCGGGAGTACAATTCTTGTAAAGTGAGACAATTGGTATGTTTGATTAAGTTTTTGTATTGAACGTTGATTATTGAATGAAACATTATGATTTGGTTTATTTAAACAATTTACTTATAAATAAAATTGTTTGCTTGATTATCAATTTTCAATTTACTTGCATCGTGAGCTCATTAAAAAAGTAGGCAACATGATATAAGTGAATTAGTAACAATGTGTATGAGTGAGTCTTAAAAGTTTGTTCTTTTGTTATAACTTTAATCAATAGATAAGATCTTTAAGTATTATTTCTTACAAACCCTAATATAGAAGTACCAATTGTTGATCTTGCAGAAATAAAACCTGGAAATAATTGTCTTTCATTATTTAAGTAATTTGTTTTAAAGTTTCTTGTTTTTCGTAATTGTGTTCATTAATTCATCTAAAGTTTCAAATTTTATTTTAAAGTTTGAGTGTATAAGTTAGTCGAGTCGTATTCGTTAAACACTTCCCACATATTTCTTATGGAGACGACCTTACTTATCCTTACATAATAAAGGTATCTAAGACCGATATAATAATTTGCTTTTGATCGAGTCTCGACAACGAGAGCATGTAGCCAATGTTCATAGAGTACTTATAATTGAAACTGAAATATGAAGTTTATACAATCTTTAACCAAAGAACTTCAATGCAATTGAACTCAAGTTTGATAGTCATAAACATCATAAAACAATTTGTAATCATTAGTAGGTGTCCACTTTAGATTAGCCAAGTGATTTTTCAATGAACACCATAAACATTTTGTAGTAACAACATGGGTCAACATAATCAACTAGTTATTTCTTGATTAAATAAATTAAAATTCTAATTCCAACTCAAAATTCCAAAAACCTAAGGGCAAGCTAAAGAAAATTACGTTCATATCCTTTCAGACCTAACATTGCCTTTCTGGTTTCTTCTTCTCCCCTGCCATTAAATAACTTCAAATCCTGATAACTCAAAACCCATAGAAAAGATCAAATCTTATAAATTTCTTTCATCGACTGTTAAATGTCAACTGATTCTAAAAGCAGAATTGAATATCTTATTTGCATTGCCTATCTTGTTTTCTTTAAGTTCTACATAATGCTTGATACTTGTTTTGATCCTACCATATTACCTCAATCGATGCCCCTAATGCAATCATTGTGTTTGTAGGCTAGATTTGAAACTTCAAAACAGTCCATACTAAAAACATTTACCTCCATATGATATTGCAACTAAACTTTTGTTGCTCCTAAACCTACATATATTAAACGGTCACTTGTAATTAAAACAAATATACGATAATCAAAGATAAATAACTAACTATACATACAATAGACAAGTGTACCTAACGAATAGTAGTATAACTTTTGGTAAGAATTAATTTTGATATGTGGATGCAAGAGCTCTTGATACTGAGACGTTGTCATTATCTAGCCGATAGCTAACTATTAATCTCATTGAAGAAAGTAGATGAAGATGATGATATTTAATCAGAGGAATATATCACTTTGGCTTTGAATCCGTTTTTCAAAACAATAACAACATACATGAACCTATGGTTAGATCATCTTCTATAGATGAAACATGGATGTAAAATAGACTCCTGTCAAGGTTATCTAATTATATAGTTTTTTAAAGAGCTAGACGATAAACACATTATAACCACCTAAAGTTATGCCATGAAGACCCAATGGTATGATTAAGCTTAAGTTAAATATGGTTAGGACTCCCATCAAAGATGCCAAACTCATAAATCTTTGGAAAGTTAACACGATGAACATATGGTAACCCTTGTAATTTGCATATGTACCAATAGCTAGGTAAATCTTTCAATTTATGGATGTCATAACATGAATACACAAATCACAAATTTGCGCATTATCTATAGTTACACATAAACAAGTTTAGAAGATATTCATAACAAACACAAGGTTTTCACAAACATATTTATAAGGATGCATACTTGTTCAACTTTACTAAATAATCAACCCTCATTTACCATTCCTAGTCAAATGCCTTAAATCACACATTAATGTATGTTATTCATGAATATATATTCTAAAACACAAAGCTTTCCAACAATATGTGATTATAACACCTACAAGATTCATTATTTCATCAAGTTCAACAAGCATACACAATCATTAAAGAACATTATTAACCTTATAATAAACATTAACCTAATCATCACCAAAAGTTACGTGTAAAATGTTAAAGTATGCTACAATTCATCTAATTTAAGTGATAAAGAGTGTTTAGCCCATAAGGCTTACAAAACTCAAAACCAAACTCATAACAATAGAAGAAAACATGATGGATCTAGAGATTTTCAAACCAATGATGAGCATAGGTGGGTTTTCAACCTAGCTTGAACTCTTGAGAAACTTACTTCAAAGTTACCATAATAATGGGGAACTTGCAAAATTCATCTTTCCCAAAATATAAAAGAAGGGCTTAAAGAGGGGTCCTAATGTATGTTATAGCCATGATAGAATCAATCATGACTATAATACTCATGAAAAGGGAACTTAATACTTGTTAAAATCATGATATAATAAGTTCTGATCATAATAGCTTATAAACTTCCAAAACCTTCATGAATTTCTTGTATTTTTCTTTTAAAATTATCAAGCAACCATCCAGAACTTTAAAAATCCAAATTAATCACAATTAAATATAGACAAAAATAAATTTGTAACAAAAACACTTAAAATTAGGAAAGATATGTCCTATTAACATTTATAGTTATTAACATATCAGATGTTCTTTCCTAAGAGCTACATCATCATCTCAAATTAAAAAAAAACTATAGTCAACCACTAAAAAGAAATGTGTCAAAAATTAACAAAAGATACAATACTAATTTGAACAATATCTAACCATATAATTAGACATTATATAATGATATAATCAATCAATAATCATATATAGGGTTGTACAAAAAGTTCGTAACTCGAAGCCCGCTCGAAGTTCGCTCGAAAAAAGCTCGAAAAAAGCTCGAATCTAAACGAGTCGGCTCGGCTCGGCTCGAATTCTAAACGAGCCGAACTCGAGCCAGGGTTAGCTCGTTTCGAGCTTGGCTCGTGGCTCGGTGTATATAATATATGTATATATATATTTATATAGTATAATAATTATTATTATTGTTATTATTACTACTACTATTATTATGATTATTATTTTTATATTAGGATTTTAAAAATATTTTCTTAAAAATAAAAATGGAATCTTTTTAGAAACATTAAGTATTTTGTTTAAAAATATATAACTTTATAGTAACTTGTTTATATTCAAAATAATAATCTTTGTTCCCATAAGTAGTGAGTATCCAACAAAATGTAAAAACCCTAATATATATTTTTGTGTTTTCATATAAATTAATGTGAAAAATTAAAAAAATTATTTAAATCGAGCCGGCTCGAACGAACCACGAGCTGGCTCGAACTTTTCACGAGCCGAACTCGAGCCGTTGTTTTGAGCTCGTTAAAATTTTCGAGCCGGCTCGGGTCGGCTCGATAAGCTTCGAGCTCGAACCCATCATGGCTTGGCTCGACTCGGCTCGTTTACAGCCCAAATCATATAATGAGAAACATATATCAAAGATGAACAATAAAACTATATAAAAAATAAAAAATAAGCAACATGATTTTAACAAAATGGCCATACAATTACAGTATTAGTATAAGGGTGTAATGGCCTAATATATTCATCAAAACCGAAACATATGAAAAAGAAAGCTAAATATATGAACCAACATGTTTCTTAATGTTCTTTGTTAATTAATGGAAAATCAAAACATATACAAGAAGCTTGGAGGAAATACTGAAAATTCAAACTTTACATAAACCTTGATGGTATAAAAAGAAAGAATCATAATATATACCTTAGTGAAAACTCAAAACCTGAAGTAGCCCATATCTAATATCCTAAATCTTCTATCTTGATCCGCCTCCAAATATTATATCTTGATGATTAATTGTTGAAAATCCAAACTTGGGTACACCTAAATTTATACCAAAAACACAAGTGAGTTTTTAGAAGATGAAGCAAAAATTTTGATTCAAGTAACCTTGTATCTAATATATTTAACTAAACTATCACCGACTAAAGTAAAATCAGACATGATTGTGATCGCTAATTTCTCACTTATTTCCATCAATCATTGCCAATAGCATTTTCAAATTTATCTTAATAAACTAAATTTGGCATATTATCTTGGTAAATTTGCATGGATTGCATCTTCTCCCCTGTCTTGAAAACCCACGTGGCCTCTTCCACGGGTTGTTTCTCCCATTTAACCAACACTTGTGTATGACCACAAACATCCAAGCAAGTGTTAACGATGGTTTATGGAAGGTAAGACACTTTAATTGTTGAATCAAGATTATCGAGGTTTCTCGTATTATTAGAGGTAATACCACGGCTTGGTGTAAGTAGTGAGTCATGAAAGACGGGGCGGATTTTGGAACCCACTTGCATATGAAGTTTGTAAGCTATATTGTTGATACGTTTGATAATCTTGTACAAACCATAAAAAAGATGAGAGAGCTTATGCTCTGCTTGGCAATGCACCGAAGTTTCTCTACAATTCTACAAATGTAAATAAACAAAGTCACCCATAGTGAAAACTTTCTCCAATATCTTCTTGTTTGCTTGAGCAATCATTCATTGCTTGGTGTGTGAGATCGCAGCTTTTAAAGTTTCTAAAACCCTTTGATAGTCGATAAGTGAATCTTTAATAGTGTTTGACTTAGGAACCCAACATGTAGTGACGAACAAAAGTAACATCTCAACCATAAAGAGCATAGAATAATGTATGTTATGAGAACTCAACTAGGCACATGTATCTCTCCTATTGCTTCAGTTCATCAAATAAGAATGCATGAAGGTACATATTGATTGTGGGGTTAAAGGTCAATATCTGGAAATTCAAGGGTTATTTCTGTAACTTGTTGCTTCTTGTTTGTATTTGTATTAGTGACAATAGTTGAAGGGTGTAATGTGTCAAATTGGGTAAACTAGTTAACGGTTGTTAACAGTACAATTTGGGAGATAAATAGAGGGTTAGGGTTCATTGATGGATGGATTTTCTTTGTAATTGTATCTGATTTTTTCAATACAATTATACATGAACTTCTTATTGTTTGATCAATCTTGTGTAATTCCAATTAGTTTATTGATAGATATTCTTTGGAAGCTAGAAGATACACTTTGGAAGATGGTAAATATACTTCGGAAGGAACCAAATATGCTTTGGAAGAGAACAAGTATGCTTCGGAAGGGAGCTCTAGTCATGAGAGGGTTCACTTTGAGGTGGAGTCTTCCGAATGGAATCTGAATAAAGGTGTTCAAGTTGAAGCAGATGAAGAAAGGAGATCCAGACCAAGTGAAGCATCATCATCAAGAAGCAGCTATAGTATTGCTAAAAGGAGAACTAAAGGAACTATAGTGCAGCCTTTGAGGTATAGAGATGAAAGTCACTTGTCTGTTGTTGCTTTTAGCATTGTAGAGCAAGAGAGCATCTTTGAGCCACTTCATTATGATGAGGCAGTTAGATCAGAGGAAAAGGATCTGTGGCAAGAGGCCATGGAAGATGAGATGGCTTCATTAATGAAGAATGACACATGGGAGCTAGTTGATAAGCCTTCAGATCAGAAAGTGGTATCATGTAAATGGCTTTACAAGATAAAGGATGGATTGCTAGGGAGTGATAAGCCTAGGTTCAAGGCCAGGATGGTGGCTAAAGGATTTACACAAGTAGCTGGGATTGATTATACTGACATTTTCTCACGTGTGGTAAGGTATACATCTATTAGGATTATATTGTCTATAACTGCTGCTTTTGATTTGGAATTAGAGCAGTTAGATGTTAAAACAACATTTTTGCACGGCTATTTAGATGAAAACATTTATATGTCTCAACCAAGGAGGTTCATTAAAGCTGGTAATGAGGATAAAGTTTGTTTGTTGAAAAGATCTTTGTATGGTCTTAAGCAAGCCTCTAGACAATGGTATAAAAGGTTTGATGATTTTGTGGTAAATCATGGATTTCTCAGAAGCTCCTTTGATAGTTGTGTGTATCATAAGGAGGGTACAAATGGGAATTATGTATAGCTATTGTTGTATGTTGATGACATGTTGTTAGCTTGCAAAGACAAGGTGGAGATAGAGAGGGTGAAGAAATTACTGATGTCAAAGTTTGAAATGAAGGAGTTGGGTGAGGCTAAGAAGATACTTGGGATGGAAATAAAGAGGTATAGAAGACAAAGGTTGTTGTGGTTTTATCAGAAGTCTTATGTAGATAAGCTTTTGAGGAATTACACTATGGAAGGATGTAAGGCAGTTAAGACTCCTTTGGCTGCACATTTCAAGTTGTCCTCACAGGACTCTCCTTAAGATGAAGATGAAGAGAGATATATGGCTAAAGTTCCATATGCAAATTGTGTTGGCAGTCTCATGTACTTAATGGTGTGTACAAGGCCAGATTTGGCCTATGCTGCTAGCCTGATAAGTAGATATGTAGCAGCACCTGGTAAGGCCCATTGGAATGCTGTTAAGTGGGTTATGAGGTATCTTCAAGGTACTAAAAATTATGGTTTAATTTTTGGTAAGAATGGTTAGGATACTGGTAAATCTATTAAAAGATATGTTGATGCTGATTATGAAAAGGATCCTAATAATAGTCGATCAGTTACTGGGTATGTTTTCAAGGTGCTGGGGAGTACTGTTAGCTGGAAAGCGCAGTTGCAGTCAGTTGTAGCACTCTTAATTACAGAGGCTGAATATACAGCCTTAAGAGAGGTTGTAAAGGAAGCATTGTGGCTACGAGGAATTGTAGCTGATTTGGGCATAAGTGATAATGATGCAGTGATTATGTCTGCTAATCAAGGGGCTATGCAATTGACTAAGAATGCTAAGATCAATGATAGAACTAAGCATATCAAGGTAAAATGTCACTTTATCCGGGATGTGATTAGTGCCAAAGAAGTAATGGTTGAGCAAATTGGTACAGAAAGTAATCTTGCAGATATGTTCACTAAAGTTCTACCTGGTTCCAAGTTTGATTTTTGTGTTTCAAGATTGGGAATTGGATGAAGTCAAGTCATTGACTTTAAAGGTGGAGAATTGTGGGGTTAAAGGTCAATGTCTACAAGTTCAAGGGTTATTTCTGTAACTTGTTGCTTCTTGTTTGTATTTGTATTAGTGACAATAGTTGAAGGGTGTAATGTGTCAAATTAGGGAAACTAGTTAACGGTTGTTAACAGTACAATTTGGGAGATAAATAGAGGGTTAGGGTTCATTGATGGATG
>BJCM01151938.1:0-17029 GCA_018326385.1 Flaveria bidentis
TCTAATCTCTACCTTCATATTATCTGTTTCACACATACAATTTATGTTGTATTACATTTTAGATTGTCCCCAAGATTGGGTTAGGTTTGAAAGATCTTGTATTTTGACTCTTTAGAGGTTTATATGGAAAATAAAATTTGTAGATTATAGCATGATGCGTGTGTCTAATTTAACTTGATTATATTTCTTCTTGGTGACATTATGGATTTGTGCTTATAACAAACTCTCTTTAATTATATGAACCCCACTTTGGTTTAGAACTAAGTTTTTGATTTAATGATAATTCTGTAGTTGGAAACTACAAAGGCATAAATCTTGTGTAGCAGCCATAAAAGGATGTTAAAGATGGACTTAGAAGGTTGTATCAAAAGGTTTAGTTTGCTATGTTTGCATTCACTTTTTTAGCATGTAAAATCTAGCAGTAAGTAGTAACAAGAACTCACTTTTCATAAATTATACAAAACATATTATTTTTAGTAGTTTAACACTTAATTACTCTCATTACATACATGAAATAATTTGCATAAATAACACGTAGCAAAAAACGATGTAGGAAATGAACAAAGGATTTCTTACATAAACTAGAAATGGCAAAACAAATTCGGTTGCTGATAAGAATTTACAGTGGTTGCATGTACAGATGATTGCTTTTTATGCATCTATTGAAACCTTGAGAGTTGAGCAATCCCTCGTTAAAAGATTGGTCAATGATTGTTGGGAGCATATCTATGATCTCTACATTATTAGATTTAAATATCAATTTGTTGATTTTTTTGCTTCATAAAGAATGACCGTTAAAGTTAAAGTGCACAACTTTCACTTTGTAATCAAGAAAAATAAATTTTAATACTATACATCCATTAAAATTTTTGAATCAGACGATATAGGAGGTTGGATGCATTAGAAATAGACTTTTGGGTTTCTTTTGCTATGTTTTCCTTTTAGCTACTTTTTATTTTTCATCTGTTTAACATATCTAGATGTAATAACTATGAATGATAAAACATAGAGATAAATTAAAACTGCTAATCTTAGATGAGGATGTTAAACTTACTAATATAAGTTGTTTGCCGTATTATCTAGAGTTAAAAGTATAAACAAACGAAATACTAATCTTATATAAGTATAGTAAGCTTATCAATATAGCATCAAACTTTGTATATAAAAAGTAGTACATAATTTTAGGTTATTGGATTTTAATAATTTCAACTTTCATTTATTGGCTGTGATTAATTCTAACTCAGGAAATATTTGTAGACAATCTCAATTTGAAGCTTATTTTCTTTAATGATCCTTACTAACCAAGAGTTAATATCGTTAGTTTTTTGTTTACAATTTGGTAATGTCATTATAAAGCATATTTACAATTTGGTTATCATTATGCAATAACTAATATTTTTTTTATTTAATTGATGAAAAGAAAAAAAATGTGTCTAAGTCATTCTTTTAACGGTTAATTGTATTACTAACGGGTCACTGGTCCACCCAATCATATTCATTACACGAGTATAGAACCTTAAGGTGATACGTCCTCAAAAGAAAGTTCATACATCAATTTGTCTACATTAGTTCCAAGCTTAAGACCATCCTCAAGACCCAAATTACTCAAGTGAGGTAGCTAAACTTTATTTAAATAAAAAATGTTTAGGAATCAAGTTTCAAATTCAAGTTTCACTCGTGACCAAAACAAAAAAAAAAAAATTTATTATCTAATACATGTCTTAGTTTCTTCTCACTCATCATATTTCAAAGGAAAATAACACAATTACCACCGTTTGGAATTGGATCATGAACTTGACAAAAAAAAGGTTCACCCACCAATACATATAATTGGATCATGACCTTGACAAAAAAAAGTTCACCCACCGATACATATAGTGATGGATGCCAAAGTGCCATTAGTTTGACTTGTGTTTTCCAATAATGATTGGATGCAATAATGATTCAAAATTATGCTGAGTTTATCCTCTCTGAATTCATTCAACATTTTTATATATTATAACAACGCAATATGTCAACAATTAAAATAACTAAAATTAAATATAATATAATTATAACAAAAAAAAGTTATTGTAGGTATATAGTTGAGTAAACAGGTATACGTAATCAGATAAATGCATCAGGTAAACTGGTTTATTACGTAATCTCATATTTGTCTCTTACCTATGAAAATAATTAAGTAATCTCATACATAGTCTTATACTCACATACCCAATGTTAAGTGTTGGAAGTGAATTGTCCCGACAAAGATATTTGTATTTTGTAACATGGCTTTTAGAATTAGGATAAGGAAATGTTGGTGATTGAATGATTTAAGATAATTATCAATATACGGAGAAAAATTTCTCATTACTGATTCATTTGATCTTACAGTTAGGTTAACTGATTTTGTCTCTCCATCTATTTTTAGAAGTTTCAAATATTTAATATTTTTTAAAAGAAAGAGCAATACTAGCACTAAAAAAGTCGTTTAGGAAATATTTTACAATAATAATACATGAGTTGGTGATAATAGATAAAGACTCAAGGACAAACATTGTATCTTATGTTGCTTTGTTTTTGAGATAACCAAATTTCACATATGGTCGGTCGTATTTTTTATTATCATAGAGTTAAAATTAGATAATAAAAACTATTGTTTTAGACAAAGATGGTAAATTTACGAATAGAAAATCAAATGCCATACACAAATAAACCTTTGAAGATTTATGCATTATAATCATGTCTTCTCATTATATATGTTATTGTTTTATTATTTAAATATTTAATTATATATAATTTCAATTATATCTTATCTTAAAATACCATCTTATAATTCTTATACTAATTATTAATTCAACTCGTACAATAGATTAACTTCAGGTGTAATATTATAATTTATACTAATTTGGGTGCATTTTGGATCGCGTCTTGAAAACGTAGGAAATTGCCACGTCTAAACTAAATTTTAATAACCTTTTGCTTTCAATATTTATATCAACAATGTTATAATCTAGTTTTTAACTTTTTTTGTTTTTTATAATTATTAAAATATTATATTTTCTTAAATTTCAAATGTATAATTGTGTCTTGTTTAATTTTATCTACGTTCTTAGGTTTCATTTGAAACGGATCCGAGTCAAACGTAATGTTATAAATTTACTTTCGCATACAGCATTACGTCATGTTTATTAGTATATACGCTTCAATATAAAATATATCTAAAACCGAACCACCGCCACATGAGTCGTAGCCCACCAGTAGATAAAGGAAGGCACGCGCTACAAGTAGCTACGCGCTCGAATGTGAATGAAGTTGAAAACATACGATTTGACTATCTGAAAGGGCGGTTGGTTGTTACTTGTAATCATGTGAACACTTGACCTGACAGAAAGGCCCACTTTTGGTTGCTTCTTAGGCCCACTTTATTGGGTCGCTTGGGCCCTCATAAAACATATTCCCATAACACTTATTCTTTCACATGTCATGAAATTGTTTAATTCTATATTTTTTATATTATTTTGTAAGGAAACATGTTAAGCATTTAGAGATGGGGCGTCTGTCACATTTGTGGTATTAGAGTAATATGGATATTTCTTTGTTGTCATTTAAAGCAAGTAACATTGTAGCTCATGATGAACACCTCTTGAAATATTAGTTGTATATGAAGTCACTCTAACAATCTTTTGTCACAAATGACCCACAAAACCCCAAATGGAGCCAAGTGAGTACATCAAAATATTGCAACCCTCACCTAGGTTAATATTTCTATGATCTTTAGCAACATTGTTTCTCTCAAGCCGAAAGAGGAGTGTATGCCCACATTTTTGTAAGTGAGGAAGTTTTACAATGAGGTTTGGAAAATTTTGAGTCTGCTAACTATAACCAATTATAAAAAAATTTGGTTTGATTAAGGTCAGCTCGAGTCATACGACACAATAAAAGGATGTAACCAGATAAAATATCAATATACATATTAAAAGTATTTCAATCGTCATAAAAAATAGATAATAGAAATATAATATCTCTAAGGTTGGTTACTACGAGTTATATTTTTACAATCTAGTCACTGCATAATCTTTATAAACATTTAAAGCAATATAAATCAATATATTTAATTGTCTTAAATCTTTATAGATGAAACTTCAAACTTTTCTCCTAGAAAAATCATCCCGTTGTATTATTAATATTATCTATTTACACATTAACAAACTAAGCTTAATATTTAAGATTAATAATCTACTATCTAATATTCATGATTTAAAGTGGATAATATTCAATATTCAAATCACAAATTCAGAGTGAAGAATGTTAATTCCTAATGTCTATTAATCATTACCAATAATCAATATTCAAATAGTGAATAAATAGAAGTATATACTAACCTCAAAGGCCAAAGCGGCGGGTGAACTCTGAGTAGGGTTTGTAAACGAGTCAAGCCGAGTCAAGTCAAGATGAGTTCGAGTTCGAGCTCGAAGCTTATCGAGCCGAGCCGAGCCGACTCGAAAATTTTAACAAGCTCAAAACACCGGCTCGAGTTTGGCTCGTGAAAAGCTCGAGCCAGCTCATGGCTCATTCGAGCCGGTCCGATTTAATTTTTTTATTTTTCACATTAAATTATATGAAAACACAAAAATATATATTCTAGTTTTTACATTTTGTTGGTACTCCGTACTTATGGGAACAAAGATTATTATTTTGAATATAAACAATTTACTATCAAGTTATATATTTTTTAAACAAAATAGGTAATGTTTCTAAAAAGAATTCATTTTTATTTTTAAGAATACATTTTTAAAATCCTAATATAAAAATAATAATCATAATAATAGTAGTAATAGTAATTATTATTATTATTATTATTATTATTATACTATATAAATATATATATACATATATTATATGCACCGACTCACGAGCCAAGCCAACGAACCAAGCCACGATCCGAGCTCGAACCGAGCTAGCCTTGGCTCGAGTTCGGTTTGTTTAGAATTCGAGCCGATCCGAACCGACTCGTTTAGATTCGAACTTTTTCGAGCGAACTTCAAGCGAACTTTAAGCCACAAATTTTTCCGAGTCTCCTAGTGACAAAAATAAATTAATAATTTTAAATGGGTTTAGTTAATGGGCTTTGGTCTTAGGTTATTCAAATTAGTTTGTTTAAAAGAGCTTTAATAATTCAAATAAATATGTTTTATATTTGCAAATTTCTTTACAATAGGTTTATATTAGTAAAAAATAAAAGTCAAAATTTATATTTTTTTTTGAAAGTCTAATGTTAAGATTTCATAATGGTCGGTATCAAAATCTCATGGGGTAGGTGTTAAAATTTTAAGGGGTTGGTCGGGATTGGATCGTATACATGCTAATATATATATTTCATGGGTCTGGGTGATCCCCTACTCATAGGGTTGGTCCGCCCCCGATATTTGCCACACTCAAGTACTAGCCACCAATCCGAACTCAATCTTGAAACCAGCATGGAAGCAATAACCATATGTGGGTCATTTCAGCACCACTTGTAAGATCACAAGAACCACATTTAGATACTTTAGTACACCACTTGTAGTAAGATCACAAGAACCACATTCAGTCATTTAGATCCTTTAGTACACCACTTGCAGTAAGACCACAAGAACCACATATAGATCCTATAGTACACCACTTGTAAGTTGACACCATTTGTACCTTAGAAAACCATATATTCTTTATCATTTTAGACAAAATGAAACTCTACTATATATGCATACATATGTGAGTGAATGTGTTTCACTGACGGCCGCTCATGAATAGGGGAAGCGATTTCCCCATGAGCATGAGCTTCACATGCACTCACGGGTGTCCGTTCAAGTAGTATACCTCTAGCCTTAGTAGCTAGTTATCTAACACTTTATTGTTTAGGTATAGCTGACTGCATTTTTATATTATGTAAATGTTCAGTAGAAAATACCTATAATGACAGTTTATATGTTCTCATACATGATGAAAGTGGAGGAGCATAATCAAGTCAAACAACCAAAGCTATGATGAAAGTTAAAGATGATTTTGCAAAAGCAAAAGCAAGTTTTGGCCCTTTTTTACCTTAAATCATGCAATTACAGGATTCCAATTATGAATCATTAAAGGCATTTGAATAACTAAATGACAGTACAATCATCTTTAATTAACACAAAATTCTATAACTTTAACACATTGCCTACTTTTTCCCACACTCAAAAGTCT
This sequence comes from Flaveria bidentis, assembly GCA_018326385.1. Taxonomy (NCBI): domain Eukaryota; kingdom Viridiplantae; phylum Streptophyta; class Magnoliopsida; order Asterales; family Asteraceae; genus Flaveria; species Flaveria bidentis. The sequence goes on from BJCM01151938.1 coordinate 6,202, forward strand.
GAAAATTTTGGAAAGTATTGCGCTCTCATGAAGATCTTGCTTCAAAATAACAAAACAAAGCGGTTCCTTAATCGCATACACAACCTATAATAGAACAAATTTTAAAATTTAAAAGACATCCAAAGGGTCAAAGTGTGGCACCTCAGTTCTAGTAGTAGTGATTTTCTAAAGATTAGTGACCAAACAGAAGAAATTATAGATGATTTTGTACTCGGGATGTTCAAGAATCTAGCAGTCATGGTCAATGATTACAAGATTTTGTTAAAAGAACAGAATATTATCATCTCCATGACAGAAATCTTTCGACAGAATATAAACTATCATAAAATATAGCAAAAACAGCTGATTAATTAACTACTAACCATTCAACAAAAGTGTACACAGAAACAAGATAAAAAAGAACAATTCTTTTTCATGTACCTTGAAACCTCCCCATTCGCGGTAATTCCATATCAACCGAAGATGGATTATGCATCTGATTTTCAGAACTAGCAAATTTTCGCTTCTTAGACCATAACCAGATCTTGGAAACAGAAAAACTATCTGTTTTTGCACCAATATTTATCTTTTTCCCTTCGATATCTTCATCAAGTGTATGATCCTCAACTCGCTCATTTCGTTCAACATTTTTAACAAATTTTGAAGCCTGCAAATCCCTCTGATGAGTCAGTGGGACCCGGAGATATGTGTCACCGACCACATACTCATAGGAGCCCATCGAATAACATCTTCGTGCATCTAAATTGCTACTACTTGTCTCACCTCCTGTTTCACTTTCACATTCACTCAATTTTCTGAACTTACCAAGTCTCACGGAAAACACCCCCTTTTCAACTAGTGTATGTTCATTTTCAACTGTTTTATAACCACCAGAAATCCCAATTTCATCTGCTTCATGTGGATCATCAAAGTCAAATATTGGGTTATCGATGGAAAACCCAGGGTCGAAAAGGGTATTTCTACAAAGAGGGCAGGTTGAATTCGATAAAAGCCATGTATCTATACAGCTGATATGAAAAGCATGACTACAAGTAGGAAGTAATCTCAACTTATCATTCTCTGAGAATTCACACAAACAAACAGCACAATCAAAAGGTTCATTAGCACCAACTACTTCTTTATACATGAAAACAGGCAAAGCATCGATAAACGTTTGATCTAAACCAGAATCATGTAAATGAAAAAGCTGTTGAAGCTGTCTTTGAAGTGCATCAGATGGAGATCCATCTGGAAATCGATTCGATCGGTGGGAATTCGACGAAGAGTGGTGTTTTGTCAAGAATCTTACAAGTAAGTGAAGTAAACCAGATATAAAAAACAAGACTGCCAAGATTACTATAATGAAGAGAACTGCTGGGCTTATTTTAGTACCTGAAGATGATAAAGGAGATGATGTTTTATGCAAACTAACAGTAAATGGAGGTGAAAACAATGATGATGATGATGATGATGATGGAGAATTTATAGATTGTTGGTATCCAATAGCACCATCTTCTTTGTTGATTTGATATTTCATCCAAGAAACCTTAACATTTTTATGCCTAAAATGAAATCTTTCATCAGTAAACCCCATCACTGAACAGATCTTTAGTGTTCCACCTTAAAAAAAACAATCTTTCTTCATCAAGATAAAAACCCCAACTCACAATTTCGGTGAAACATTCATACCCACAAGCTATAATCCAAAAATGTCAACTTTCGCCTTCAAATACAACCAATTTCATAAGACGATTAGTGGGTCATGCTTGATTAAGCTAACAGACGATTCTAAACACAAACCACCGATTCTTGTCCGATAATTGCACAAAGATAATGACAAAAAAGTTGTTATAAAACTCAAAAATTCATTCAATTTCACCTACCTTGAGCCTTCAAACCCTGGAAAGAAGAAGAAAGATTGAAAGATAAGTTGAATCAGAAAGCCCTATTTGTGAGGCAATTGAAGGTTGCAGAAGGTGAAAGCAGAGGTGAAATAGAGGAGTGAGTGGGAAGATTACACGCGATTGAAGAGTGCGTGAAGGGATTAGTAGAGGAGAGTGAATGAGTACAAAAAGTGGCTCATGATGGTGACTCTGAGTAGAAAGAATCGAGTCTTGTGGGTGTAAGGTGGAACCATGTAGTATTTGATGGTTCATTAATGGTAGGTGAGGGTGAATGACAGAATGCGGCCATTGCTCTTTACAGTCAATTTTGGAATTAGCACCTAACCCGATGAAATTGAGCATATACCAAGACTTTTATACCTGTCATATAATATTATATGTGTCGTAAAGACGGATCATATAATCTTATATAAGACGTATAATCCCTTTGACAACCACTCGAATTTTGTTATACGCGTCATATAATCTTGTATATATAATATAAGGTGTCGTATAATGTTATATGAGTCATATAGTCCTCTGTTAACCCCTAATTTTTCTCATTTTTAATGTGTTCGACCGTATACGTCACATATAATCCTATACAAGATGTATAGGTGATGTTGATTTATAATGTGAGGTGTCTTTATATTAGGACATTTTCTAACCGATATTTCACATAATCTAGATCAAATTAGTTTAAATCAAATCATCATAAGTAGAGCTTGAACACTTAACCTCAAAAGAGTTTAATCACTTTAATTCCAAATGACTTAAATTGATGCAAAATACAAATATGAATGACGTTTTCTTATAGTTTACTTGATATAACGAAGATAAATAAAATTTACGATAAACTAAAATGACGAAAAACTTTATTTTCTCTTCCTTGTATTCCTTGTATGTAAACTCTAATTCCCTCCATCCCCATTTCTTATTGAGAAAAAAAACATTAGTAAAACCAACTGTAATGTATATTAGACTAGGGTCCCAAGAATTGAGTGTCCCAAGTCTATTAGGTTTAATTCGGGTTTCATTGTGATGTTATATATTGTAAGTACCAAGTGTATTAGGTTTAATTCGGGTTTCATTGTGATATTATATATTGTAAGGTAACTTAGTTAATAGTAATTAATTTAGTTTTTTTATTATTTTACATGGTATTTATTCCTTAAAGTTCATTTATCTTTTTATTCTTTCATAAGAAATACAAACTCTAGTCGTTACCACTTGATAAAAACTCTAAACAAGATAGTTTTGTCATCTCTTCTGCGTTGACACCCTGTTTGTGCGTCGTTGTTAATTTCATTTTTGTTCCTTTTGCTTACTTGTGATTCTAAGTAAACTCTTGTTTTGGTTCTAACATCATCTTGGTTCTCAATTTCTTTCAATCCTTTGTTACATGAACAATCGAGAAGGTATCCCCATTTAATACTCAATTTTTTAATAATAAATTGTTGCACATCTTTGTTGGTAGAATCTGTTGGAATTTTGAACACAAAATAGTTATAATTATGTACTTTTTATATATATATAGTTATTTATTTATTGGTTTAAGTTTTCATTTTGTAACGAATTATCCCATATCTAAACTAAAGCTAAGATGAATTAGATATTGATGTTTAAAGTTAAGTGGTCGGAATGAAAAAAGTGAAATCTAGTTTATTATAGTAAAAAATTGTTGTAATTTCTTGTATAATGTTAATAAAGTCATGTATTAATTAAAATGGATGATCCATGTTTTGACCAATTATTTTAATAAATATTATCAGTTATAATTAGCACTAAACATGTTATGAATAAAATAAAAGTTTTAATTTGGTCTCATAAAATATTTTATATATTAAATGGAAGTTTTGGTTGTAAATCATAAAACTCTTATTAGTGTAAAGTCTTTATCATGAGTATATAACTAAACTCATGATAAGAAAAAAAGAAAGAATAAGATTTTTTTAGTGTCAACAAGTTTATAAAATTTAAAAAGTAACATTTTTTAAATTGTTCTGCCTACACCATCATATTTAACCTTTTTCCATATAACATCATAATACATATTTTACCCGGTGATCTCTTAGGCTTGAGGCACACTCGGGCAGTGCGTACTGCGTTGGCTGTTGTACCCTGGGAGACAAACGCGTTGTCTTGAGTAGAGACGCAAAATCTGTTTTTAAGAGACTCGTGTCTAACACGATCCTCTGTCACAACCGTCGATATTTTGTTTGTTAATTGTTGCAGTCAAGGTGTATAGTTGATGATTCAAATGCAATGAACTGAAAGCTCATGTCATGAATACTATATGAAGACTCGTTAGAATATATACTAAATACGAATGTTTGAATCAAGTTTGGTACATAAATATTGTTTATATTGATTTTTGTAGTCGTATTTGTAAACGGTATTGTACTAGAATATTTCTCATGGCTAACAAGAATATAGTTAGAATTATTGTATTTTAATATAAAAGTGAACCTGTTTCTTACAAAATCTAGTAGATGACGTAGTTGCTTATAGTCGTCGAATGTTCAATAAATGGGTATATAGTATTAAGTAATTAGTATTGCATTGAACGCATGTGTTGTCGCTAATGATTTATTTTGTTGACACTCTTTAGCACTAGTCAGCACTTGTTGACTTCACTCATCCATTGAATTGCTCATTTGTTGCGTCATTCCCTTGTTGAACTAGGATCCTATGTCGTTGGTTATCGCTTAAGTCAATCCTCCATCATGTTGATCAGACTATTGTCATTTGTCATCGTTTCTCCATTGAATGGCTCTTAATGTTATGGTCATCTAGCCTCTCACCAAGAACCCACCGTGCAAATCCATCTATTGTATTCTATTGCCATATTTCCATTGAGCTATTAACTCTTGTAGGACTATGAGGTCATTCAAATTTGTGGATCGTCATTACAGATTATGGTTTTGAATATTGCAGGATTGTGGAATTTGGACGAAACTTTCAACTTACTCATTGCAGACCAAATTAAAGAATGTCTTTTTCGGGGATTATACTATTCTTTTGAATTCTCCGATATGAGCTTTCGGTTTCCTTTTGAATCAACCGTCGGGAGATATTGGAATATATATCTAATAAGGGATTCTAGTATTAATGCCACAAATACTTTAGGTTAATTGAGTTTTCCATGTTATCTAAATATATTATAAGTTAAGAGTTAATCTGGTTCCTGTGTTTTTTATATTGTCTTCATTTGAGTACCAACCTTTATTTTGTCTTTATTATTGGCCTGAGTTTTTTAAATCGTTTATGTTTTCATCTTTTTGACTAATAGTGTTAACATTTTCTGTTAAATTTTTCTGAAAAGACAAAAAAATACCTTGGGATTGAAATGGTTATTACAAACTTTATTTTATTTTTTTAAATCAAACCACCAATATCAAGCTGGATATTAAATTCTTAAATTTTTTAACATAATAAAGTAGGATTCACAATAAAAGAAAACAAAAGCCAATTTAATTTTTCTTTGACTTCCGCTCAGCTCTCCCATCTTCGACTAAGACCGTCACTCCCACCACCGTCACTCCCATCACACAAACATCAACTACAGATTGATCGATCTCATCACTCACCGTCTTCGATCTCGAATCAGTATGTGCATATTTCATATCTTCAGATTTATTAGCTTACAAACACTATAAGACAGTTAAGTTTTTGATCACCAAAACGATGATACGCCGTTGACGATTAACGATTTATGTAACGAAAATCGGATTATCGGAACGGATCTACACATATTCACATCAGTTTCATATTGATAATGATTTTAAGCATGATTCGATGTTTTAATCATATATGAAAACTACTTGATCATTTTGTCGGTGATTAGTGGTTTTTATCGTTGTCAACAGATTCAGTCATTTATAGGCATGAAGTCTATGCTGATTAACTCGATTAATACGTTTTCAAGACTGTGTGTTTTAGATTGTGATTCGAAAATGGAGATTAGTTGAATTTTGGTGTGATTTGTGTGATTTTGCGGAGGATGGAGTGATGTACATGAAAGTGGAGCTATCATGAGTGTGTTGTTGTTGTATAAAGTGTAATAAAAAAGAAAAAGGAAATCAACACATAAATTAATGCATTAGTTAACGACAGAGGTGGTGGTAGTAATGGGCGGTGGTAATATGGCGGAGGCGGTGGGTTTGAGAAAGAAGAATGGGTTTATGAAAGTGGTTGGTGGGTCCCATTTAATCAATTTTGTGTTTTCATAATTTATTATAATTTTTTTGTTTTTTTAATGTGGGGTGTTTTGGTCTTTTTAATACTCACTTAACAGAAAATTTTAACACTGTTAGTCAAAATGACTCAAATAGAAACGATTTGTAAAACTCAGGCAAATAATAGAGACAGAATAAACGTTGACAAACAAAGACAATTTGCAAAACTAAAGGACGAAAATCGAGATTAACTCGTAAGTTAACATACTTGTCAATACCATGTAAACATTCTAAAAACTCTTCACCTTCTTTTTCTTCTAAAAACTCCTACAATCAAACCATGTAAACATTTTTAAAATTTTCTTTTTTCAACAGAAAATATTGTTATAAGAAAACAAGAAAATTAGCAAGAAGCTAAGATTCATACAAACTCAAAAATAACATATCAAAAGAACAAAATTACAATCTACATTCTTATTAGCTATGGTTGTTTCTAATTCTTGTTAAGGAAAAAAAGTTTGTTTCTTAACAATGATACGAAAGTATTTTAATATTTAAAAAGAGGTTGAGAAGTCATAACTCTATAATATTATGTAAATTTTATTCATATTATTTAAGTATCTTGGTATATACCAATCAATGCTAAATTTTTATCTTTGAGAATTTGTGTCTTCCTATATAGGGATAAGTGTTAAAGCTTTTTAGAATCTTTAATTTAAAAAATATAGCTTGAATATCAAATTGAAGCTTTTAAAGGAATTGTATCATTTTTCCTTGAATAAGAATGGATTGCATACATAACTTGAGGCAATATAGCTTTTTTCTCCATCTTTAAGTTTCATATTTATTTTGCTTTAAGAGCTAAAAAAGCATCACAAAGGCTAGCAATACCCAAGCCTCCTATGGATTTTTGCACTAACAATTTGTTCTAAGCTACCCATGTAATTTTCTTTTCCCCACCCCGTAAAACTTTTCTCCTTTCACTCTTAAGATTTTATTTCACTTGCATAGAGGCTTTAAATGATGATAGATAATATAATGGAATACCACCCAAAACCACTTTTACTAAATTTAATCTTTCATCATATGATAAAACATGACATTTCCATACAGACAGTTTTGTTTTAAATCTCTACACTATCAGGCTCAATTGCTAACCCAGTTCATGTTTATTCTTATTGAAAACTCCCAAATGCACAAAAGAAAGTGTGTCCATCGTTGACAATGAATCAAATTTGCCATAAATTCCAAATCTTTATTATTAATCCCCAAGCGATATAACTTACTTTTATCAAAATATGCCATAAATTCCAAATCATCATTATTAAGACATTCCTAACTTATTCTTGCTAATTGTTATTGTGAGGAGAACAATCATATGATAAGGGTATTAAGTGTCATTATTTGTTTTGTTGTTTACATTTTTATTAATTATAGTTGTTTCTATTTCTTCTTAAGGTGGTTCTTTATTTTTATAAAATATTGGTTCTTTATTCACCAGATTGCACAACCCTAGCCGAAATAACCCCATTTGCAATTAAGCCATTCTCAAGTTTATTAACTTCTTCACGATAGCCTAAAGCTTATGTCAAAAATGTTATTAGATTAATAACTGAGATAATGTTTAATATTTATATATAAAAATTAAAGTTATATCCGGTGGGCAAGATGGTTGCTTTCAACTGTGGTTATGGACTCTTTTAAAGAATGGATAACATGTTAATTGCTTGGTTTTAGGGTTGAGTGTATGTGAATTTTTATAACCACTTTGATTTAATTATATGCACTTGGTTGTGTTTTTCTTTTCATTAAATTCTCACAAACAAATTAACATGAATAAAAATCACATTTGCTCTTTTTCTTTGAAGTGTAATATAAAAAATGTCTCTTCTCCTTGCAAATTTTTAGCGTCTTCTGTCGCAATAATAAGTTGTAGTGCCAAACGACTGATCATGATTACCTAGTGCCACTAATGAGCCCTCGTCATTGTCTGACTAAACCGTCAAAGCGATGATCTGGTCGGGTAACTAGTTAAACAGGCTCACGTCAAACTAGGTTATGATCAAAATGCATCAAGCTAACTTGAGTTTGGTTTGGTTTGGTTCCATTAAAAATACCCATGTCAAATTATTATATGTTTGTTCCATTTCTTTTAAAAATAAGTTGTTATTATTATTCCTATGTAACTGGTTACACATTTCTCATTGCTTGGCAACATTTCAACCAAAAAAATCATTTGTTTTAATGTTTCAAAATAAAATCAACTAAGAACCGATTTAAAAAAAACCGACGACTTTAATAAAATTATTGAACCAAACAATACCGGAACAAGCTAGGCTAAACCAGTATTCACGTACTTTAGCCAACACGCAACAAACCAAATAATTAAGACAGAGCTTGGTCATTTTACTCCCAAGGAGGCTTGTTTATATACCGTCAACAAGTAATGATCTTTTTAAACCAAATCATTAATACCAAGGATTTAACAACACTGTGAACAAGAAATTTGGTAAACAATCAAGAAATACAAAACTCATAAATAATCAGATCATCAATATATGATCTGAATTAACAAACTTGAAGTATACTAAAAAAACCTAGACAAATATCATCTAACACGATGAAACCTAATTAACAAAATGTCTGAGAGAGAATAAGTTGAAAGAACTCGTTTAGTCTCTCTCTCTCTCTTTCTTTAATAGGCTCCAAACTCTAAACGGATGCTCCAAGACCACCCACGACCCGCATGCTCTTAAAGAGAAAATGGGTAAAACCGGGTAATGCACAGATCCAGCTAACAACTCAAGTAAAGCCCGGCCCAAGCCCACGAACCAGTTCTAGCCCAACAACAACCCTTAGTTGTACAGGTCTAGCTTAAGCCCAACTTGTAAGCCTGTTTTTATAACACAATAATTAGTGAAATACCAAGAATTAAAATACTGATTGGTAATGTATTTGATTATAAGAGTTGAGATGTATTTTCAACATATACGATCATGTTTCGTTTTCAAGGGACGTCGGATGAAAGCAATACGTATTTGTTTTAGAAATAGAACTCTCTTTTAACTCTCTACTTTTATACATAAAGGCAAAAAGGGTACAAATATATATTTTACTAGGTTAGTCCTTGTGTAATATACGGATTGAATATATAAAATATTAAATAACTATCAATAAAAACTTATGCATTATAAATCATGTTTGAAGATAAAATATCATTATGATGACGTGTAAATAACTACTTTAAGTAAATTAATAAATAATGTATTTTTCTTAAAGTTTTGTTTTTATAAAAAAATGCGATTTTTAAATATATTGTTTTAAGAGAAATGATTTTTTTTAAAAATTTCATTGTATTATGTATTTTTTTATAATTTTTTTGTTTTTAAAAAGTATGTTTTTAATAAAAAAAATAGGTTTTTAATTTATTAAATTATACATTTTTTAATTTGTAAATGGTATGAGTAACAATATTAGCATTATAGAGAAATATGAAAGTACTTATAATGACGTTTAGATTGTTTCACGCTTAGTTTGATTTTTTATAGATATATATATAGACTAAAAACTCATTAAATAAACAGATTAAATTTTAATGTAAATTATATATGTAAAATGAACATGTATAGTTACAGTATAATATTTTAATGTAAAAGATAATTAAAATTATATATGCATAATAGTTCAACAAATAAAACAATTATACCATCTTTAACTCTCTTATGTAAATAGTTTTATTTTTAAACATTCGCTTTAAGATTTTTTATAAAAATATTGTTTCAAAAAAAACCCTGTTTGTAATTATCCTGGTTGTTTAAAAAGATTATTTTAATATATTTCACCTGTTTATAATTTTTTTTTAAAACAAAACAATTTAAAATATTTTGTTTAAAAATAATTAGTGTTTTAAAAAATTTCATATTATATGAAACTTTAGTTTTTTGTTATTTGGATTTAGTTAAAAAGATGTGATTTTTAATTTCCTTCATAAAATCTATTTAAAAAATATTTGATTTTAAAAAATGTGTAAAGATCTATGATCTAGTTTGATCAATTAGGTTATGATTTGCAGCGGAATAGCACTAGAATTAGACGAAATTTAAGCAAGAATAAGATGAATATTCAATCAAACAGTAACGGTTATAGAGAGAGAAAGTTTTCTGCAAAAGAGAATGTTCTCATTCATTCATAAGCTTCGGCAAATACAAATTAGGTCAACATTCCTTTTATAGAGGAATATGACGTCAGCAGATGTCACCTGATAGTGACATCTAACAGATTATACAAACAACTGAAAATAACTGAAACTACTGAAGATGTCCACAACGACTGAGGACATCTTCTTACAATAAAAGCTAAAGTACCAGCTAATTCTACAACTACTGAAACTACAACATCTGAAGTGTAAGATCTTCAAATGTTTTACATTATACTAAACTACTGATTACAATCTACTGAAAATGTAAAGACAACTACTGAAAGTAAACCATCACAACTACTGAAGAGAACTTCTTCAGCTGTTGTGACAACCTCTGAAAACTTGATCTTCAGACTTTGTCTTCAGCTTTTGTCTTCAAACTTTTTCTTCAGCTTTTGTCTTCAGACTTTGTCTTCTGCTTTTGTCTTCAGACTTTGTCTTCAGACTTTTGTCTTCAGACTTTTGTCTTCAGACTTTGTCTTCAACTTTTGTCTTTAGACTTTGTCTTCAGACTTTTGTCTTCAGACTTTGTCTTCAGCTGATGTAGACTACTTCAGTTGTTATGATGTATGTGGGACTTAAAGGTTTTT